>CAJNDT010005445.1:367652-382652 GCA_905221615.1 Symbiodinium sp. CCMP2592 | reverse complement strand
TTTGGGGAGTCAGCGCATTCGTGACCCAAATCATTGGCAAGGAACCGCTGCGAAGGTCCGCGCAAAACTGCAAAAGTCCTGGGGTTTTGGGTCTCAGGTTGCAAGGTAAACCATAACACAATCTTGAGACTCCAACCTCTCTAAACTCTGAACCCTCCGAAAGCCCCTCAAAGCAGAGGCCAAGGATCGGAGCCCCAAAATGCTTGTCACAATGAAAGAGTTTGGGGGAGAGCATCATTCCTATAGTTATAGAAGGATGACATGGGAATTACACTACTAAGTACGTAAACCGCGACATTATCCTTTCTTCCGGCAAATCATGGGGCCCGGTGCCGTTTGCGACGCCGCGGCGGCGAGGAGTTTGTAGAGGACTTCGCCCTCACGACCGCACAAACTGTAATACAGTATGTTACAGGGTTTAGGGTTTAGGGTTTAGGGTTTAGGGTTTAGGGTTTAGGGTTTAGGGTTTAGGGTTGATGTATTAAGTATTCCAACGTTACATGGGGTTATGTATTAGCAGAGGCCATTGAAGGCTTGGAAAGGGGTGCTGGAGATCGGTTTCGGTTGTTCGTGGCCCGAGGCCCCATATAGTCTCAGGCTCGCGGATCTGCAAGGCCCCAGAGATCAAGCTATAGAGCCAACTTGAGACAATCGCCGCAACTCTTTAAAGGTTTTGACGCCGCCCTGAGCCCGAAAACCCTGCACCCCTAAGCCAAAAACCCGAAGCCACTGTTGTGGGACCAGGGGCCGCGCCGGCTCCCGTTCCTCGCAGCCTTCTTGGCCGCCTTGGCCTTTGCCCTTGCAGCGAGTTGGTTTAGGATTCAGGGTTAAGGCTTTGGGCTTTCGCATTTAGGGTTACCCATAGGCCCCATAGCAGTTCCTTTTTGGGATTACCTTATAGGATTGTAAAAATGAACCCCAAAATGGAACTACTATGGGGCCTATGAGGTAAGGCTTTGAAGCCCTCGGGCTTCCCGGATTTCGACGTAAAGCTACCTGACCTCTTCCTGAGTTTCGGACACGTCGCCCTAAGTGCACGAAGTTGAAGCACCTCGAAACCCTAAGCCCTATAGCCCGACTTGGACGTTCAAGGCTAGCTACACGTAGGGTTATAACTCGGGCAACTATACTTATAAACCTAATTCGGGGACTTATAACCTCAGTTATAACTACCCCTGAACCTCCAAGTACGCCCGCAAACCACAGGCCCTGAAAGCCCAAGAGCCCGGCTTTTTGCGACGGGGCGGGGAGTCGGACGCCCTCCTGGGCACCAGGCGGGAAGCTGTGTAACTCAGAGGGTTTAGGTTTATAGGGTGACTCACAGGGTATAGGGTTTGGGGTTGCGGTACAATGTTCCGTATAAGGCTTTATGCGGTTTGGGTGTATGAGTAACAGTCTTGGGGTCGTGGAGTAGTATAGGCGATGTACCGGCATTCATGCAGCCATTCCGCGTTCGAGTAAGCCCCGTCCCTGTCCACGACATCTGTGCTCTTCCTGAGCGCCATGCCGACCACGGCTCTGACGTCGTGGAGAGGATCTGGCATCCGCGGACTTTGCCCTAAGCAAGGGCAGACTGCGTTGACATTGCTGACTTGAGTGATGCTGATGCCGCCAATATGTTGCTATAGCATTGCTGTTGTTATCTACTGTTGACGAATATTTGTGTAGTATGTTGCGTATACAACACTGGTGGGACAATTTGGTATATTGCTACTGCTAAAGTGAAGTAAAGTATATTGTTGCAGTCTATTTAGGGACGGGACTCCCAAAGGCACTTAAACAAGGACAACAACCATAAGGTTGGGATATCCCATATCCCCTTTCTGTAAATAAGGCAATACGGTGGGGACATCCCACCCACAAGTTTACGTTTGGGTGTCTTCAAGCCATATTGCGATACGATAGTATACAACGATGACCATCAGGCTACAGTGTTGCGGTACGCAGGGGAGGCCCAGCCAAAACAACACAGCATTCTATTGATTGTGAACCCAAAACCGTAAACCCCTGACCCCTTGAACCCTAAACCCCTAAACCCTTAAACCCCAAATAAACCCTATGTAAATCCTAAACCCTGACCAGGGCCATCGCAGGCTCCCAGTCCTTGCAGCCTTCTTGGCCACTTTCGCCTTTGCCCTTGCCGTGAGAGATCTTCCGGGTTGAGGACTTTTTGGATCTAGCTGACTAAAGCACCGAGGTATGTAGATAGGTAGGTAGGTGGGCAGGGTAGAGTAGGGTGGCTAAGGATGCAGGTAGGTAGGGAGGCAGGGAAGTAGGAAGGCAGGGAAGTAGAGAGAGAGACAGTCTGTGTGTGTGTGTGTGTCAGGGTTTGTGTGTGTGTGTGTCTGTGTGTCTGTGTGTGTGTGTGTGTGTGTATGTGTCGTGCGTGGTTTTTTTTGTCAATGTGACACTCAAGGATGTCGGATTCTAATTCGAGTAAAACCAAAACACAGACATGTGCGACACGTTCGTGCTCGAAACAGGAATCCAAAACATGTGGGGCTGTTCTAGAGTGCGGTTCTCAAAGGGTCAAGTATCAATGTAGGGTACACTTTCGAGCCAACATGTCGGTCAAGAACGCAATCATTGGTACGTCGACCCTTTCGGGTTCATTTTTGCGCTCAACAGCCTAGCTTGAAGGATCTCAAGATCTTCCTAAACAGGCTTCAAGCCCGAAACACTAAGCCTCGAATCGTCGAGACTGGGAAGCTTACCCATGCCCCTAAAGCTCCAACACCCGTTCATGGGTCGGGCAGTTATCCTACTTATAGCCTCACTTATAACTACCCATGAACTTCCAAGTAAACCCTTAAACGCAACACCCTCTCAGGAGTACGCCGCTTACGACGCGGTGCTGGAGACTTGGACTTTGACCTGGGTGCCACTGGAAAGATATGCGATGGGGATGGGCTTACAAGAGCTGTTCAGGTTCCGCAAAGCTTTCATGGTTGCTGTGTGTCTTTATGAACGCTGTGTACAGACCTTTCTGAAACCAGATTCTGTTGATGTTGCAGCAACAAGTTGTCCAAGGTCTGGGATCCGATAAGGGCCCTTATAAACCCCCTAAACCCTAAACCCCCTAAACCCCTAAACCCCTAAATCCTAAACCTTCAACCCTAAACCCTAGACCATAAACCCTAAGCCCTAAACCCTAAGTCCTTATGAACCCTAGACCTCGGCGTGGCAAGAGGCATAACTTACCTGTTCAAGCGCAGTGAAGGCTCCGGGTCTGGACAGGCGACACCTAATGCTAAGCTAGGCGTTTCATGTACTTGGTGGTTCATGGGCAGTTACAAGTAGGATTATAAATAGGGTAACTGTACTTCTAACTCATATTAGGGGACTTAAAACCCTACTTATTACCCCTGAACCTCCAAGCACTACAGCCTAGGAGTCCAACAAATGATGATGATGATGATACGTATGAGGGGTGTGTCACTTCCTGTTGCACTTGGTGCTCTTCCTGGGTGCCCTGCCGACTACGACTCCGTCGACGTGGAGGGGATGTGGCTTTAGCAGACTTCGACCTAGCAAAAACGAACAAGGTGCGACAAGTCCTCGACAACTCGCCCACTCGAAAGCAGTCTGCCTTAGCTGCCGCAGACTCGTCGGTGCGTCTTCCCCAAACCCTGGACCCTAGATCCAGAAAGCCTGAAAGTCTCCGTCTATTGGCTGCCGTCTGTGGGCCGGGGTCTAGGGCATAGGCCCTGTGCCGCCCCAACAATGACAAGGAAGGCACCGCTAATTCAAAGGTTCTGCTTTGTAGTACTTACCAGGGAGCTTCCGAAAACTAGGGAGCGGGTACTATATTAGGTCCCCCATTTTCGGAAACTCCCACCGGTGTGTCATTTACGGAATCACCTCCTGGGCGCCATGCCGGCTTCGACTCCTCGACACATCTTTCCCCGCCTTGGCCTTGGCCCTTGGAGTGAAACAGGCAAACAGTTTGCTTTAGATGTTGAGCAATATTTCTAATACATAAGTACAACATTTGTGTGTATATAAATATGACCGATACATGTAAGCATATGTCATATATGTGTATAATACGGCAGTATGTATGTACCCGTACATGTATATATATATATATATATATATATATATAGATGTACATACATATACAAATATATACATAACACATGCATATACATATATGTATATAGATATGTGTGTGTACGTATACATATATATATATATATATATACATATATATATACATATATATATATATATATATATATATATGGCGAGCTGCCTTCCTGCCTGTCCTTGCTAGCTAGCCAAATCTCTTTCCTGAGTATATGACTGTCTCTCCATCCATCTATCTGTCCATCTAGCTATCGATCTCACTTATATCTTCTTCTTTGTCTATCTACCTATCATCTGTCTATCTGTCTCCCTACCATTACTTACAGTTACCTACCTTCTACCTACCTACGACATACCAAACTACCTAGATGCCTAGCTACCTTCCTGGCTCTGGCGGCACGGCAAAAATGCATAACAATACAAAAAGGCAGTAACAATACAGAAATAAAAGAAATGACCACGGACACAAGGACGGAAACAGTGTAATTACGAAAGAGGACACACGAACTACATGAATGACCAAATAAAAGAAAAACGAACGACACAAAGGACAAAGCTAACAATGAAATAAAGACTGTGACAACGAAATAACGACTGACATTACTAAAAATTTATGAAAGCAATCAAGAAGCCTGCATACATATCGAGTTAAATTAAGAACCAACCAATGAAATAAAGACATGACCCTTATCTAACTACCTAATCTAATCTATCTATCCGTCTACGTATACACATAATTATCTATAGATATATATATATATATATACACACACACACACACACACACACGCGCGCGCTATTGCTGCCAGAAGTATCCAGCGATGTTCAAGTCTTTGTCGCCGTGGTACTATTCCTCTTCTGATTAGTATTGCAATTGTTATGAGCTGTTGGTGGCGCCAGGAGGTGGCTACTTGCGATCATACCGGCATATACATACATACCCTTTGAAATCATGACCTGTTGGGGGCATGCCTGCGCTTGCCCGCTGCCCTGAACGCTCAACAATAAACGCCTACTTGGAGGTTCATGCGTAGTTATAAGTAGGGTTATAGCTAGGGTAACTATACTTATAACCCTAACTGGAAACTTATGACCCCACTTAGAACCACCCCTGAACCTCCAACTAACCCCTAACCCCCAAGCTAGAGTCCAATAAATCCGAAGCTGCACTGACTCTTACATCCTCGAACTGATGATCAGGTGCAGTTCTAGCCTTACGGAGTCCAAGCATCAGCTACTTGAACTCGTTATGAAAGTGTTGCAAGTTGCTTCTATAGAACTTGCATGCTTATATAGCTCCGTCAAGGTCAACATGTGTTTTGGATGCTACGTTAACCACAGTCACAATTACTGCTTTTCAGGATGCGAGCTTGAAGCTTGCGGTTGTGCTGCTACATTATTAAGAACAAGTAGTAATACCATGTGGGGGGGGGGTCCTTATTGCACTTATAGCCTCTTGTCCCAAAACCCCAGGCCAGTGATCAGGGCCCCCATATCATAGAACCCTTATAGCGGCCCCTTTAAAGGAACTCTAAGGCCGCCAAATCCTACAAGTCTAATCTTTAAGCCCCATATAACAGTAAAGTATAACCGTTCTGGAAACCCTTCTTATGGAGCTCTCAGAGGAAATCCTTTTAATTTTAGTAACCCTTATCTGGAACCCTTAAAGGAATGCGTGTTACAGAACCGCGTTCTAATTATGCAGGCCCCTGCAGTAGCTTACCTCAGCTCTCGACCGCTTGGGGCGCTTTGGAGGAGGTTCGACTCCAGGAGGCTTCTCCCTGATTAGGGGCTTAGGGGGGGCGTAGGGTTTAGTTTTTTCTTTTTTTTTTGAGCTCTTTTTGCTACAGGGTTGAAGGTTTAGGGGTGGAAGGGTTTAGGGGTTTAGGGTTTTAGGGTTTCGGGTTTAGGGTTTTAGGGGTTTAGGGTTGATAGGACTGATAGGGTTTAGGGCTTGGGGGGTTTCGGGCTCCGGGCTTAGGATTGCGGGTTTTGGGTTTGGGGTTTTGGGGGTTTTGGCTTTAGGGATATATAGATGTTTAAGGATAGATTTACGGGTCGAATGCCGGCAGAGGTAGTGCAAAGGCACGGGTTACGGTCTGCTAGAGTTCCTAAGCACTAAACCTAAACTCCGCGCCCCAAATTACCATACTCCGAGTTCCTGAAGCCCCACACCCCCTAAATACCTAAAGCTCTTACAGATCTCAATGACTACCAAGAACTACCCCACTAAACCCTAAACCCTAAACCCTCAACCCTAAACCCTAAACCCTAAACCCTAAACCCTACCCCCCCCCCCCCCCCGCAAGCCAAGACCTGTGCCTGCTCCGACTCTTGTTCGGGGGGTGAGCCTCCTCGGCTGCTTTCGACCTGAGTTGAGGGTTGACATCTTACAGTAGCCGACACCCTGAGCCCGAAACCCATTGAAATAAGAAGCCTATATAAATCCTGAGCCTTACACCCTGTAGACCCTTCACCCTCCTGAACCCAAGAGTTTGGTGGTTGAAGGCTTATATAGGCTCTCAAGGCTTTTGGGCTGCTTCCAGCTTGGTTTTGGTCTGACGGATTTGGGGTTTGAGGTTGTTTTGCAAGACTGTTGGGCTTATGGGGTTCCTGGACCCTACGGGACCTGCCTTTCTGCGGTTCCCTAATATGATTTCTTTATATAAGTCCTCAAAAAGGGTAGGTTACTTGGGGTTTAGGTTAGGGATGTAGATAGAGAAATTGATGCTCCAGGAGTTGAGGATGTAGGGTTTATATGGGTTTCGGGCTGCGGGTTTCACGAGCATGAATGCATTCTTGAGGATTTGGACGGTGCCGTGACACCTTGTTCTTGGGGCCCTGATGACACCCAGATCTGATGTGGTCTTTGGCAGGCAGCCACAGTTTTGAATATCCCACTACTTTGGCTGGTCGGTGCTTAACCTAGTGCTGTAGGGTTGAGGCCCCAGACGTCGGTCTGATATTTAGCCATACAGCACCCCGCGTTTGTCGCTATGCAACCATTATACTATAACAGCCCGCCATACCTATTCTAATAGCGATGGCAGATCTCGTGCGGTGGCTGTGGGTCGGTTGCTGCGGTCACCGCCCTCGGCATAGAGGAGACAAGGCTCGTCGCATTGAGGTTTAGTTTCAATATCCTAAACCCTAAACCCTAAAGCGTCAAGAAGATGGGAGCTTCCGAAATTGAGGGTACCTTATTTGGGGGCTCCTTCTAATAAGGATCCTGCTGTTTAGGGTGCTATAAAAGGGTCCCCTATTCTCGGAAACTCCCATATGGCTAACGAGATTCGAGGTTTGGCAGAAGAAGTGCGGCAAGGGCTTTGGTCAGTTTAGGGCTTGGCGTCTTCAAACAAACGACAGTCAACGTGACATGCTTAGCGGGTTGTCAGAGCCGGACGCATCTACCTTCAAAGCCCTAGCCAGGCAGCCTGCAAACCAGACTAAAACCGATGACGCAGTCACCAACGGTGTGAATATCAACTCGTTGCGTCTTTGAAAGGCTTTAGGAATGCAGACTCGAAGGAACAAGCGCCACTGGGTGTCTATGCTGACACGCTCCTCTATGTTGGCGTACATGAAAACTGGCCACTACTACCCTATATATATATATATATATACACAGATACATACATACATACATACATACATACATACACACACACACACACCTATATATATATATATATATACAAACCCCCAAACCCTAAACCCTAAACCCTACATACTAGCACTATACTGATTGCAAGTATTGCTCGTTGTCTGATAGAAGGGAAGCTCTGCCAGGGTGATGATGTCAGTGGTGATTGTGGATTGCAGTGTTGGTAGTTCTGCTTGTAATTGTAGTCGCGGTTCTTCAGCTGCCGCGATTGTCGTGGTTGTGGCTGTTGTTGTTGTTGCTGCTGCTGTTGCTGCAGTTGTTGTTATTGTTACAGTGGTGATGGCAGCGGTGTTTTGTTGTGGTGGTGGCTATGCTTGCGCTTATGCTTGAGGTGGTGGTGATGGTGGTGGTCGTGGTGGTGGCGGTGCTGGTGCTGGTGCTGGTGCCGGTGCTGCTGGTGTTGCTGGTGGTGCTGGTTGCTGCTGGTGCCGGTAAGGGTGCCGGTTGTACGGAGCAGGTCTGAGCCACAGCGAACTTACGCGAAAGCAGAACATGTGTGTGACTACACCTAGGCTGTACATGTCAAACTCAGTATGTGGTATTGTCTGTCAAGGATCTCTGGTGGAGGCTCGATACTGCCCTTCTCCTCCGGCTGGACCTGCCATGAAGGTCACATATATATATATATATATATATATATATATGCATGTAAGCCTATGTGTGTATATATGTAGAGATGTGTGTGAACAACGATAACACAAGTAGTAGTACTAGCAATAGAACAGAAACAGTCTACGAAGTAATACTACTAAAATAGAAGGTAATAAAAATATTCATAAGCGCAATTCGTACCATATGATGGTCCGTCGCAAAAAAAACACCAGGAAATCACCACTCTTCTTCGTGTGTTGGTTCAATGGGATACCTGCCGAACTGACTGCAAATCTCTACGATAACTACGCTGCTGCGCGCCGTTGGATTCCAAACGCAGCTCTACAGGTTCTGGCAGAGGTGCGCACTGCTGTCGAAAGACTCCGACTGAGCACAAAATTCGGAGCCGTTTGCATACGAGGTGTTTCTCTGATTGGGGACCTTTGAAGCTGTTCTCTGCTGGTATTCTGGACTGCTTCGAGCGTTTCCTGAGGTGAAGAAAAGGTTTGGGCTGAAATTGACATGATTCGGTGTTGTTGTAATCATTTTGATGATTATGACTCGTAGTGGTAGTGATATTAGTAGTAGTGTAGTAGTAGTAGTAGTAGTAGTAGCAGCAGCAGCAGCAGCAGCAGTAGTGGTGGTAGCATTAGAACCAGTATCTTGGTTTTAATTCTATAATTCTCTTTCTGGGGGTCCACGACGCTTAGGATATCGAGTGAGCAGGGTACAACGGCTTGTGGGATTTACACTGCCGAAGGAATCCAGAGGAGCCTGGCATATCTTCGCACTTCAATAAAAGTTAGGGGTCAGGGATTGCGATTTACGGGGTTTAGGGCCGTTTAGGGTTTCGGATTGAGGGTTTAGGCTTCTCTGCGGTTGACGGGATGTGGAGGCTCCACACAGGCCAGGTGAATCAAATCCCTGCAGGTGAACTTACTAACTACAAAAGCCTCGAAAAAAGGAGTAAGGCTTTAAGGCAATTATATTGTAATAAAATAACTATGCAGCATCTACTACCAGCTGTTACTTCCTAGTATGCCGGCATTAGAGGTTAGAGCTTGAGAACGTTTAGGAAGGGACGCCCGATAATCAGCAACTCACCTGAACACCAAGCTAAACTTTCTGACATGTACCAACCTGAAGGCAGCACTCCCCCTGCAAGCCGCAACCCGTAAGCGTGTTTATACCCATGTACATATACATATACACAGACATATACACATACATATTTTTAATTCTATTTAGACTTCTATGTGAGGGTATGTAGAACGATTTCAGTATGCTGTATGTAACAGTGTGTACTTCTATATCTATGTATATACATATGCACATACTGATCGGCACTGTGCATGCAGACCTTGCGTTCTTTTCCAGACAAGCTTGTTTCACCTCTCTGTACAAGGTGATGCAATGTAGCATGCAAAGGATCCTAGTCTCATCTTGCAGTGTAAACACGGCCACGGCTGCACAACGTGGGTCAACACTGCAGAAGCACAAACACACACAGAGACTATGCTCTACTCAATACTTCGTTCGCGCCTTCATTCTCGTTGGCACTGACTTTTGAATCATCTGCTTGCTAAGTTTCTGAAGGCATACTTGACGTTCCGTTTCGGTCCGCATCTGGCTCAATTCCTGCCTGTGCTGGTAGACTTCCTCTTCACCGAAGTTGTGCGCCGCCACCTGCATCAGTGACTCCACGGAGGTGTTGATACGGGTTAGTTCAATCCAATGCCCCATGCTGGTGACGAGCTGGCCACCCGACGGATACGTGAGTGTCACATGACCTGCAACTCCACGCTTGCTGGAACCATTGTGCTCGATTTGGCATTTCATGGCTTCTGGAACACCCCCGCCGCCGGACCAGCTGCTGACGACTGTGAGCACTCGCAACTGATATGCATCTGTTTGCGGTCTTTTCGGATTGATGGTGTAGACGATGGTGTCACCCATTGCTGACACGACGGCCCGTCCATCCGTTGCGCACAGCTCCCCGACGACTTGAAGCTGTTGGGGAACTTCGTCATTCTTCAAGTGCTCCGGGAAGAAGTCTAGCTGGAATTGGTGATTGCACGAACTCGGAAGATTCACGAAAGGGTTTGCACCCAGCAGCTCCTCCGACCACTCAGACAGCAAAGCTTTGAGACTAAAGTCCGAGACCATCACCGTGAAGCCTCTTTGCAAGGCATGGCCGACCAGCTGCATCGTCGCACTTGGTCCAATTTGTCCTCGGCGTCGGCCGCCTCGCCCGAAGCCATGCGGACCACAAGCCCCACAGCATTCCCAATTGAAGGTTACGCTGTCTGCTGCTACGCTGTTGATGTCATCGAGCAACTCCCTCCAGCCAGGCTCTGCCAGCTCTGCAGCCTGCCCGCCACAAAGAAGATCCAGAAGCCTGGCAGCATCGTGCAAGCTTACAGCGTAGGTGCTGACTCGCTCACCCGGGACCGTCTCGGGCTTCACTTCCCGAAAGTTCGCATCATACGAGAAGTCTGCGGAGATAGTCACGACCACTGCAACGAGCTTGTCCTGGAGATTCTCTGCCTCGTTGAACAGCTTCTGCAGCCCTGATGCTTGACCTTCGGGCTCCGGTTCGAACGGGAGCTCGGAGAAGCACTCTGCTGGCGATCCTTCAGACACGATGTCAATGTCCTCCGCGGCAGCCGTGCTTGACTTCGTTGTCTGAGTCGTTTTGGACCCGATGAAGCAGAAGCAAGACATGTCTCGGAAATATGGGAAGGAGGAGGATCCGGGACTTGCCTACAAACCTACACAAACTAAATCTCCAACCCAGATCAGCCGGAATATCGGAGAAGAAAGCAGAGGGGAGAGCATGCCTTCGCTTATGCTCCGGGCTGAAGGGGAGAGTCAGCCCCAGGCTTCATTATGAGATTCCAGCCGCGAGCTACCATGGTCCTCTGAAACCCCCCGAAACAAAGGAAGCCTAAAACACGACCAATACAAGTACTATGGGAGCTTCCGAAAATCAGGGGTGGGTACTATATTATTAGGGTCCCCTATATTCGGAATCTCCCACGTCGTAGATCGCGGCCCCAGGACCCAATGCCATGTATCAATGCCGTATCTTAAGCCCCGCAGCCCCCACCAGGCCTGGACAGGGACCACAACCGGACTGGCAGCCCTGAGAACGGTTTTGGGCTGCCGGGTTTCAGGTCATTTCGTCCTCATAAGCTACTTCAGAATGCATGGGGTTGTTAAACACATGTAATTAGGTGTGTTTTCGATTCTTCAACAAGGCCCGTGCTTCGAGGAGAGATCTTTCCCGAAATTCTGGAGGCTTCCACATCTGAGAACCTCATTACAACGAAAATATCGGTCTGCCTGTGGCTCAACATAGCCCGAAACCCTTACATGGTAATATAGAAGCCGTATTTTTCATGGTTCCTGTTGAAGTGTACTAGAATACACCCCCAAAGCTTAGCGTGGGTCGAGCTTAGTTCAGGATTCGTATTTAGGGCTCAGGACCCAGGGTTACATGGCTTATTGAATTCAGGGTGCCTGTCTAACCCCGGCACCCCAAAAAACCTAAACCCTAAACCCGGTTTCAGAATTTAGGACGACAGGTAGGGTTCTTCAAATGCCGCGCCCCAAGGCTCCAACCCCAGATCTTCACGTAAAGCTTCCTCATCTACCCTCTAAAGAAACTTCCCTGATGCAGGTGGTAAGGTCGCAAAAAACCCGTCAGTAAGCCCCCTATAGACCCCTACATCCTACTGGACCTGCTATTACTGAAAACTTAAATCGGAACAAACACCAGGGCCTGAATACTTTAGGGTTATGGGGTGTAATAATGTCTTGTCTAACATCAAAGCTACAGGGGAACATTGTTACTAATCCTTCCGACTCCTACATTACACTTCAGCATCAGCCACCTCACCGGAGCGGCTGTCGGTGGAACCACCGCAACTACGACCACCTGCGGTTTGGAGTTTCAGGCTTAAGGTGTTAAAATACAAGGCTTAGGGTTTACAGTAGAAGCCAGAAAGTCGGAACATCATTACCCTCATGCCCTCAAGGTAAAGTATACGGGATCCCATGAGACAACCTAAACTCCGGTGTCGGGCTGCTGGCTTTGGACATCACTTCCGAACTGTGATCGTCCAAGCGTGAGCTCATGCAACTGTATGTTTTGAAACCCATCATTCTTTCTTTGGCTCCATGCTTATCCCGGCAAACGAGGTGACCAAAAATAATAACCACACTTTCGGGGGCTAAGAGCGCCTTCTCGAATGCATCGGGCCTTCAGGTATCCCGACACCTTTAAACTCGAAACTTTGCACCTCGAAAATTCCCAAGCCCAAAGCGACCCCCGTCAGCTTTCAAAGGAGCTAGCTTGGCGAGCTAGCGGGACATGTTTGCAGATGTGTACAGCTCGGTACAGGGTTTAACGTATAAAGTGCAAGGCAAGCCACACTCAATGCGGCACTTCACTTGCAGCCGGACGCCACTTCGGCATGGACCCTGCTGTCAAACACATCTAAACCCTAAATCCCGAACACTAGCAACGCCCTAAGCCCTAACGCCTTAACCCAAAACACTGAACCCTAAACCCGCCTCATCCTCCTCCGAATCGCTGATGCTTTCTTCAGCTTTGGTGGTAACTTTGGTGGTCGTGTGACCTTGCAGGGGTCACGGCTTCTGGTTTAGAAATGTGTAAAGCCGACGGTGCTCCGGTTTGCACTCTGCATAAGATCCTGCAGTGTGATACCTACATCCGGTACAATCCTAAAGCCTGCAGCCAAACGTGATAGGCACGGTATCCCTGTATCCCTACGCCCTTGACTTGATTTCACGAAGCCGGCCAGCATGCACAATGTCCTGAGTTCTACCTGCTGTTGCTGCACCGTCACTCCGCCGAAACCGCCGACCGTGAACCGGTGAGACCGAGGTGTCTGAGGTATTGTCAACACTTAAGGCTTTTGCGGCCCTAAGCTTCAAAATCCCGCACCGGAACCTAATGCGCCACTTCGACAAAGAATGAGGGTTGCAGCTTATGCTGCGCAATACTCCAACACAGGCATGACCATGGAAGCTGGAAGGCAAATATACCTGCTCATGGATCCGACACAAACACCCCAAAACCTGAACAACACTAGACCCCTGAGTGCCCTGAGGGCTTTTCGTCCGATACACCCGGAACCCCGAACCCTACACCCCTATGCTGCCAAAACCCTGAAATTAGTGGAGGCAACCCTGGGAGCCAATCATTTACAGTCGTTGGTTTAGGGCCGGGCTCGTATAAGTGAACCCTGGCCGAGTTAAAACTGCAACAGGAGAGAGGTCGAGAAAAGGAGGGGTTCGAGGCCGGGATCTTTGCTTCTGGGATTAATCACGGTTGCTGCTGCTTTTCTGACGATTATTGTTGCTGTCGGCACGTGGTAAGTGCGCCAAAGCTTATATTTAACAACATAGTAGGTGTTCCATGGATGCTTTGGCCCCGCAAGCATATACGAACTTCAAAAGTGTCCCTGAACCCTTAGCCCAGTGTCCACTGAGCTCTTTGCTAACAACGTGTGCCCGCGCGCTGCTACGACTGCGCCGTCGGCTTGGCCTGAAGCGGCAGACAGCGGAAATCAGGAGATGCGCGAGGGACTCGGAGGCATCGTTTCAAGCGCTCGAGTAGTTGAGGCTTGAGGGTCTAGTGTATACATAGAGAGTATCCTATATAGGATACTGAGACTACAAGCATAGATGGACAAAGGCTTATTTCTAATTACTGTAACTCTCTGACTGTGCAATTTTAGAAAAAGGTGCTATGGGATGGGGATTCGGAAGGAGGAAGACGTATGGCAGGTCCAGTGACGGATGTCATATCCAAGGCACAAAGCCACAAAGGCAAAGCCTCTGAGATCTCGACTCCACTTCGGCCGTCTTGGCGGGTGTTTGGGCCTTCCAAAATGACGAAGCTTCTGCGGGGGACTGGTCTACCTTTTGCTCTTTGATCTTCGGCTTGGAGGGTTGAGGGTTTCGGTTTGTTGCAGTGAAGGGCGTATTCAGGGTCTTTGCTGTAGGGGCTGGCGTTGCACGCGTTTTGCGGTTTAGGAGCTTCGGGCTTCGCCATGGCACAGTGCTAGCGTCCGACCTGTTGGCGCTCACAGCAAGAGTAGCAGATCGAGTCACGCATAAAGTTGCAACTGCTAGAACTAACAAGCTATAAGAAATCGATCATCAATGCAGTTCGTGGCTGCGAGCTTGAAAACAAACGGGCTCTCCACAGTAGGATTTCTTGTTGGGCACCCTTCTTACAAAAGTGACGCCTTGTTTGGGGATCCTGGTAAGAGGACACGCATGTCGAGGACTAGCCACAAGTCAAGGCAACGGGAGACAGGCCCATACCGAAACCAATGAACCTTCAACTCTACAGAATGGTACGCTGAAAAACTGCACACACACACACACACACACCAAAAAAAACACCACTTCCCCCGACAACCCCTATCCCTTGACCTAGAAAATGCTCATGTTCTGCTGCTTTTGGGCTTTTCGGGATGAACTATTTTGCAGAGTTGCTTGTTCAAGCCTTTCAAGATGTCAGGTGCCGGTTTGCACAAAGGACAGGGGACCTACTATCTGCGTACTTCCGCCCGACCATTTGGACTGCCGCTGTGGGCCAGGGAAACCATCGAACCATC
>CAJNDT010005445.1:325152-362652 GCA_905221615.1 Symbiodinium sp. CCMP2592 | reverse complement strand
CGAAGGCCTGAAAACAAAAAGCTCCAATCTCGAAACACCGAAACCCTGAACGCAAAAGCCCAAACCCTAAATCCCAAAACCTTCAACCGCCTCAGAAAGGAGTCCACTCAGCAGCTGCCGTGGGATGCCAATGCAGCTAGCATCCAGCATCCTGCTGACTTGCTGATGCATCATGGACCATCTACAACGAAACCCGAAACAACCACAATATTGTTTGTCAGTTTGGTTTGCTTACATGCACATTGACACATGAATAGACATACTCTGTGTTTATATATATATATATGTGTGTGTGTACACATATGCATATATACATCTATATGTACTATACAGATATATGCATACATATACACACTTACATGCATATACATCTACTTACATGCTTATATGTATGTATGTGTGTATGTACGTATGTATGTATGTAGTTATAGATACACAGATCAATGCATAAACAAACACACAAGTTGACGAATAAGCAGTTCTGCACACACAAACATGTACATGTGTGTATAAAACAATATACTCTCTCTCTCTCTCTCTCTCTCTAAATATATATATATATATATATATATATAAATGTACATACACATATGTGACATTACCTACAGAATGCTCTCCACGTAACCCTACACCCTAAAAACTAAACCCTACACCATGAACTAAACCCCAAACTCTACACTCTACACCCTAATCTAAACCCGAATGTCCACACCCTAAACCAGACATCCCTGAACCCAGAAAGCCAGAACTGAAGAAGCAACCAAAGCGTGACTGAGGCCAAGGATCCTAACCCCAGAGAACCAAAAATTGTGAAGCCACCTGCACAACCCTAAACCCTAAACCGTGGCTTGTACACCATGAAGCCTCTGACAAATGCTGCCACGAGCCAGTTCCACGAACCCCCACCCCGCTAAACATCCCCGTCGACCCATCCATCTTCCTGGTGAACCCTTCTGAAACTTCAATAATCCCCGACATAAAAAATGCACGCGCATATGTATACATATCTATATATATATATATATATAGAGAGAGATAGAGAGAGAGAGAGAGAGAGAGAGAGAGAGAGAGAGAGATAGAGAGAGAGAGAGAGAGAGAGAGAGGAGAGAGAGAAGAGAGGGAGGGAGGGAGGAGGGAGGGAGGGAGGGAGGGAGGGAGGGAGGGAGAGAGAGAGATACATGTGTATGCATTGATTATATCTGCCAGTGCATATACCTATTGCTCATATGCATGTGTATATGTACAAATATACATATATATATATATATATATTTAAATATACATGTACGTATATGTGTGTGTATGTGTGAGTGTGTATGTGTTTGTGTGTATATACATATGTTAGTATGTCTATTTACCTACATGTCTATGGAAACCCGTTGGAACCTTGTGATGGCCTATGCACTACTTGTCAAGCCTATGAGTCAAAGAGAGCAACCCAGTATTTAACCCTTGTCCTCTCGGGATGATCCTTCAAGGATTCCAGGATTTGCCGTGCCTGAGGCTGAACGAGCCCGAAGGCTGTCGGGGATGTAGGATTTTGGGCTCAGGGTTTATGTCGGATTTAGATAAGTCGATAGGTGATAGTTGGCTACAAGGTTTAGGGCCGTTTTGATGTTTAGGACTTCGGGCTTAGAGGGTTGAGGGTGTATGAGGGGTGCGCAAACGGGATAGCTTCAGCGTCATGGGTTCAAGGTTTGTGACGTCTGTCGGGGTATCACATGCCGTTTCTTTTTAGGGCTTAGGGTTTAGGGGTTTCGGGTTTTAGGATAACAGGCTTATCAAGGCATCATGCTTGCCAGACTAGACATGACGCCCAAGCTTACACCCCACTCCCTTCCGCTGCGTTTAGGGACTCATCCTACGCTCCAACACGCCGGAACCCAAGGGCTCGGACATGCTCTTCGGAACCCTCAGACGCTTGCATCTTATAGCCGAACAACATCAACTAGCGCCTTAATTATAGCCGAAAAAACATCAACTATGAGAGCTTGCTGAATGTGGACGAATGTGAAACGTAAGTGGAGCAGGGTGAGCATAAGAACAACCGTCGAACTAGGCATACAAATGTTGTAATCATCCTCATCGCGATCATCATCTCACTGACATTTACCACAGGGATGGGCACTGCGCTGGGTCAGAGTTGTCTGCCAAAGCCATATAAAGCTTGGTTTTCCATAGTGTTTAGGGATACGTCCTGCGCCATAAGAGGTACACTGATCCTCAAGCCAGGTGCCTTCCAGATCTCACCGCAAGAGCTTCGAGCCAAACTTCGCACCCCGCCCTTTCCGCGCCACCCCAACCGCACCGCCCTCCACCCCCCCCCCCAGACCCAAGCCCTCCCCCGGTTACGGAAGACATGCATGGGTGGTTGTCAAATTTAGGGTCGGTCCCCTTTTTGGGTACCCAAAATATTAGGTGCCGTATTATAATAAGGACCCAAAAAGGGACCCTAAATTTGACAACCACCTACATGGAGATACACATCGTGCATAAATGGAGGGCAACCCAAGGACCGGCCCCGGCTTTCCATGAAAACACCGGGCCGAATGGGGATCCAACTCGACACCAAGCTGTGCATATGGGGGAAAAATATTTTTCCCCAATAAGCAGAAGCTTAGCTGCACGGTTGGACGTGTTTCTGTTGTTTAGCACCCTGGCGTCGACGAGACTTGTTGCAGCGTTCTCCGTATCTCTCGGAGGACCTCGGCAAAGCCGGGTTCTTTCCTGCGTCGTCCGGTATGGTAACGGGAGCTTCAGGATATGAGTGATGCTCGACAAAAACGTGGGCTGCATAACAAGGATGAGAACATTGCGAGAACACATATCTCCTTTGTCTTCAAATGAAAGCAACAGCAAATCCAAACTCATCCTTTGATCCCACAGCGCCTCTGACTTTCCCACAAGGAGATGGAGAATCAAGACCTAAGCAGTGAAGTGCGGATGCCCGACGCATGGGTTCACGGCTTACGGGTCTGGGTTTCGCATGTTATGGATTCGCGGCTTCGTGTTTAGGTTCTGGGGCTTTGGTTGGGCTTCAAGATCTTGCCGTTGAGGACCTGCTGTTGATTGGCCTTGGGCCGATACGGCTTTTTCGATTCCAGTCTCTGATGACCTCCTGTCGAACTCCGAATACGCAGCTTACCGGGACACCCAAGCCCGAAACGCGAATGCTAGTGCAAAGCTCGTAGCAGTGCACAACACGATCACTGAAAACGACAGCAGAAAACACATTCGGAACAGCAATAACAGTCAACACAAGTGGTAAGTGACTGTCTCAGCAATCCGCAACAGCAAGGGTCACACAACCCCAAGCGCTGAACCTTGAGCGGTAACCCATAAACGAGATTTTAGTCTACCCATAGGCCCCATAGTAGTTCCTTTTTGGGGGTTCATATGTAGAATCCTATATTGTAATCCCAAACAGGAACTACTATGGGGCCCATGGGTAAACACCCAAAGGGTCCTATGTACTGTTATGGGAGATACTTCCCCAAATCAATAGAAACCCTACATTCTACTAAAATAGGTACTTTGGATCCTTTGGGACACTCAACCACCCAGACCTTCCAAAATCCCTTAATTAAGGAATATACCTTAAATTATAATAGGGCTCCCCTTATATGAATTAAGGTATATTCCTTAATTAAGGGATTCTGGAAGGTCTGGGCAAACTGCTGCAGCCCGGGAACTCCCCCAGCCCACACTCGCCACAAAAAGGGGGGGTGGAAGGCTGAGAAAGTCAGAGAAACTTCAAAGATAACGCAGCTGCTACCTCAACCCCGGATAACCAACAGGACATGTATAAGGAAATCATCATAAGGAACCCTAAAAAAGTGCTGATCCCTTACAGGATCCTCGGAGTTAGCAGGGAGGGCCATGGCTTGGTAACGACGTCGCCTAAGTAGTGAAATCTTTTCAACAAATCAACAGAACTCGTAGTTACAAGTAAAGATCACTCAAACAAGCACGAAGAAACGCAAAGTCAAGCTCCAAAGCCCCTGAACGAAAGGGAAGGGGAGAGGAGCAAGTAGCAGGGGTCAAAGAAGGGGATCCGCCAGGCCTGAGCCTAGAAACCCAACCCTCCTCAAGAAAGCCCCAAAGAGAAGCCCCGCCTAAGAACGGCCGCAACGGCCTCGCCTCGGCACCGGGCCCTGTTTTCATCTTGAGCCATTCGAGAGTCGCCGTTGGCTTCTGTGCACACAACAAGCGAAGCAATGCCATTACGGAACATCCTTCTCTCTCGTAGGATCGACGCCCGATTCACGTCACTAAATGGACTGGGCATCACAGGTGATCTTTCAATCACCAGCACTCCTCCTCCCCTTAGGAATCCGACAGGGGCACTATGCCCTGACCATTTCCATAGGATTTGGAATTAATTACGGCACCGAATCCGCAGCTCATTCTGAAAGCAAAGCATCCATCCAGCTCCAAGCTGAGTGGTTCCGCTTTCTCATTTCAGTAGCCTGCCATTTCAGAAAAGCCCCACATGCGCATCTTCATAGTAACCAGATTTGGTCAGGCTCCAGAAGGGCCTGCTCGTGCCCACTCAACCTCGATTGCAGAGTTGACACAAATGCTTCTCATCTACTCGCCCGCCAACTACCAGAGAGGAACATGTGCTCCTCGAATGAACGCACTTCCCCCCTTTTGTAGTGTACAGCGTCTGTCCATAGTTCAGGGTGACCTCTCCTTGGATACGCCTGGGCTCGGTCTGCACAGCCTGGTCCACCGTCATAAGCATGCCACGACGGCGCGCTCGTCCAGCTGTAGATCGAAGCTCCTGTAGAGGTGGTAGATCATCCTCTCCTGTAGGATAGGGAGGCGGTGGAGGCGGGACATCCCGCGAAGACGACGCCGCTTCGTAGGTGTAGCTCGTTGTAGATCTCGCGGGCGTAGAGCTCGCCAAACCAATGCCATGCAGTTCCTCGCGAACTGCTGCTTGCAGCTTCCGGAGGCGCCTTGCCTCCTTCGACTCCTGCTCCTCTTGCGTCCATCTCTGCAGCCACCGCTTTAACAATTCCCAAATACCAATCCCCGCAACCACGAAGATCAGCAACATCGAGTAGAACTCCCATGGAAATGAAACCTCGATGTCCTGCTTGGTTGTACGTCCTTCCACAGGGCAAGCCAGAAAGGTCAACACCGTGGCCAATCTTGTAAGTGTGTTCCACCAGCACTTTCTCAAGCCAGCCAAGACCGCCGCCGCAAGAGTCGTTGTGGAAGTGCTTGTAGTCGCCCTTTTGTAAGTATCCTTAGAGGACTCGTCAAAGTGAACCAACCCCCACAGCTGCATAAGCTCATATAACCGTGCCGGTTCGAAGCATTTCGTGCCCATGTCCGCCTTCTGGAGGAGGCCAGCAATATGACGAACTTCTAGTAAACCTTGGCGTGATGCCTCGCGTAGACTCGCCGCCCTGACACGCAGATGGCGAGTTCGCCACGTTCCCGGGGCGTCATTGCATAGGCTTACTGTAGCTGAGTTATCTACCAGAAGTAGTAGACGTGAGGCCTGAGGGTTCAACTCATCGACTAGCATGCTGATTCCAAGCTGTAGTTGAGAGGCTGCCACGGCTTCTATCAACTCGCATTCTGCTGTACTAAGTGATATCAGCGCCTGCTTGCCAGCTTTCCATGCTACAGGATTCCCTCGATACGTAACCAGGGAACATCCCACTGACCGCCCTCCCGCTGGGGAAAACGAAGCATCGGAGTAGGCTGTAACATACAGTTCAGCACCTTCTTCATCTGTGAACAGCAGCCCGATGTGAGCTGTGGAGTACAAGTAGGAGAGCACACGTAGCCCTATCCTCTCAACCAAAATCGGGTCCCGCAAGCACAAGGAGCTCATCGAAGCAACTGCGTGCATTATATCCGGTCTTGACTTGGTAGACAGCCAAAGTAGTTCTCCCGTCAGGCGCTGAGCGCGCCTAAGAGAGCTTTCGTCGTAGGCGATCTGCTCCGGTTCCACTTCTCCTAGAAGCCACTCTCGAGGGCATGGCGTCCTCGCACCCGGACCATTGCTGAGGTTGTGATGTCTCAGCAATTCTGACAAGTAACCGAATTGGCTCATGAAGTAGCCGGCCTTGCGCTTATAGATCTCCAAACCCAAAAAGCGCACACCTTCTACGGAAGAGGCCCAGGTGAGATCACTTGACTTCCATGCTGAACTCAGCCACTTGTGGATCTCGTAGATATCCGGTGGGGCCCCTAAGTACATGATGTCGTCGACGTAGACAATGATGTAGGCGATCACGACGTCCTCACCGTTTGAGCCCTCAGACTTCATCACAACCTTCCAAATGTTCTCATCGGCGGTAAGCTTCTTGAGGGTGACTGACCGGCCCCTTACATCGAAGGCTGCGTCCCTTAGGCGAGCATCTCGAAAGAGCCCCCATAGCCTTGGCGACCGACGAAATCCGTACAAGGCTCTATCCACTCGGTAGAGCCAGTCCCACTCCGGGCCCAACGCCAGCAAGAACACCTTTGGAAACCTCAGCCCATAAACAGCATCTGTAGCCATAGGAGCCAGAAGGAAAGCATTTCTGATATCCGTCACGGCTGCATCCCAGTCTGGAATCCCTGAGGCATGTGCGACCATCACTCGTAGCGACTCGGTCTGACAGCCACCGGCATAGAGATCCTCCGCCACGTGCTTCTCGTAGTTTCCGCATATAACCAGTCTCGCTTTTCTCTTGAACCACTTGGCTGAGGGGTTTAGCTTTGCATCCAACGATCGATCCCCTCCTTGGCTAACCTTCCCAGTCGGTCTCGTCTCGGTAGACGCTATAGGGACTCCCTCAGTGGACACAATCTGGTCTGCGGACTTTGCGGGGACTCCCTCGGTGGACACAATCTGGTCTGCGGACTTTGCGGGGACTCCCTCGGTGGACACAATCTGGTCTGTGGACTTTGCGGCGTCTACTCCCTTGGTGGATGTTGCCAAATCCTCGGGCACCAGCGCGTGGCCACTGGGATTCTCTACAGAGTCCGGAGGCTTAACTGTAAAAACTCCCTTTGCTGGGAGAACCACCAGGCGACTCTCTCGCCTGAGCTTGTCCTCCTCAGTAGGTTCCATACGCACCAAGGCACCGCAGGAAACTAGGGCATCGACTTCTTTTCTGATCGCTGCAGTCCATGCTGCAACGTTCTCCTTGACCTCCGCCAGCGACATTGTATACACCACTTGTAGAGGTCCTTGCAGATTCCGCAAAACTTCCTCCACACCATATTGTTCGTCACCTTCTACCATCCGACAAAGACGAAACCATTCCATGGTGTCTGCAACCTCATTATTCTGAAACTCACTCGATGCAACAGCTTCAAGACGAGCACACCGCAACGTAGCACCCACATTGGCAAGGGTCACCGGGTTATCCTCCTCCTCATCTCCTTGCGCATCGCAATGTTTCTGCAACTGCTCCTCCTCGTCCAAGACACTGCGTAGCAACATAAGGTTACCTTCCTCCGTCGCCTTTCCCATAAGCACGAGCTCCTCCTCATCCGAGGTGTCATAGTAGTCGAACTCGTCGTGCTCAGATTGATGTCTCATCTGCTGCAGAGAAATAGCTTCACGACCAGGAAGATTGAAACCCAGCTCACGCAACTCCTGGACCCCATCCTCAGATAGGCGGTTGAAGCCTCTGTTGCAGTAGCCGATAATGGACCACTTGGTTCCCTGCCACGGCATAGATCTGTGCCACCTTCGCGGATCAAACTTGACAACGCCATTGTGGGCCGGGATGATAGAACCCAAAACTTCACTTCCATCTCGGAGGGTCTGCGTCATCTGAGGAAAACCTTCATGAACTCCTTCTACCCACAACCCTCCATCATCGAACGCACCACAGGACACGACCACATTCTTCTTTCCCTCTATGTTATAGCGGTCTTTATGGAGGCCGGTCTCTAGATTGCGGGCCACAACGATGCTGGTAATGGGATCGGAGTTCCCTGCGTGTTTCTTCAAGAACTTCACTAGGTACCTCACAAGGTGCTCATACTCACGAGTGGCATTGGTGACGCCCACGAAACTTCCATGTTGGTAGACTCCGAACGCCGTGTAGACATCCGGCCCCGGATCTCCCCATGCTTCCACGTAGCGTGACTTATTCGGCTTCTTGAAGGGAACGTCCTCTAGGATCGCAAAGCAGTCTTCCAAGGAGAACCATTCCTTCTCGTAGGAGATCTGGGCCAGCGTTTTCATCTTATCCTTATCAAGCAAATACTCCAACTTCGCCGACGACTTAACATCTTCTATTCTGTAGAACTCGGCCTGATAGGAGTCATCGCTGGTCTTGGCCACATCTGTTGAGGAAGTTGCTCTCATAGCCTTCAAAGGGATAGGAGCTGACGGCGGTCGCTTCCCGAGGATGCGTCTCCTTGCCACAATAGCCGACGGGTCTGGTTCCATTGGAACATCTGGAAGTTGACGAACATTACACGTGTTCCACAAATGATTGTCTTCGGTAAGCACCACATGACCTCCAGGTACATCTCGAGCCGGACCCAGATAAACGGCAGGTCCCCACTTGGGATCTAAATCCCTGGCGTCTTTCACTCCGTAGCGCTTCCGCTTCACAAACACCTTGTTGCCAAAGCCCGACGGCGGGGAAATCTCTTGTCCAAACGCCAAAGCTCTTTGACGGGCCGCAGCAGTCTCCGCTGCCATAGGCCACCAGGCTTTCACTTCCTTGGCCGTCCTCCCACTATGTTCTTGCGCTGATGACAAAAGGATCCGGGTTCTGGCCTTGATATATTTAACCGCTTGCTCTGCAGCCCCGTTTTGAGCCGGAGCGTCTCCTTCGGTACGGGTCATCTGGATGTCCCTCGATGCCGCCCAGGCCCCAACAGCTGAGGTCCGAAACTCTCGAGCGCGATCAGCATGCAAGCGGTTCACTGGAAGCCCCAACATTTTCAAGTCGATATAAACTTCTTGTAGGGCGCGTAGGACGTCACCAGACTTTCTCGATCGCAAGGGGCGCACGAAGTAGGCCATCGAGAAATCGAAGGGCTCGCTCGCGTTGCTGGCCTCAATCTCCTCCTTGGAGTCTTGCGTGTCCTTCTCCGGGCCCTTCGCATCTTCCTCTCCCGGCGCGTCAATCGCTGCACAGGAACGTCCTGGCGCGTCAACCGCTGCACAGAGAGGTTCTGGCGCGTCAACCGCTGCACGGGGAGGTTCTGGATCCTTCTCGTCGTTCTCTGCCTCGGAAAAGGACCACTCCTTCGCCAGTTCCTCCACATCTCTAGGCAACTCACGCTCCTTTTCAAGGGTTTCGCCCTCCTCCTGGAAAAAATCACCCAGCCCACTCCCATCATCAGTTGGCTCCGTTTGAACCTCCGGGGTTCCAGCCAATCGGGGAAATTGGTAAGCGCATACAAGCATAAACCGGTGCTGGTTGGTCTCCGTTGACATCCCTTTGGACCTAAATGGCCCCGCAACATCTGCAGATAGTACATATGCAGAACGATGAGTCACTCGCCGATGAGGTTTGCCAGAGGATGACTGTATGCAGTGACGGCAGTCCCTCCTAAATGGTAAATGGTCTCGTTGCACATGTAGCTGCCACTCTTTAGCTGTCATTCGGCCAATCCTCACCACGTTCTCGCCTGGGAGCATGTAGCAAAGGACTGAGTCCCCCAGGGGAAATCCGTTCCAGGAGCTCACTGCCCTCGACATCAAGTTAATATATCCGTCAGTCCATGTCCCCGACGAAGTCGTTGTTGCCGTGAGTGCTTGGGCCCCTTGGAGGTCTAGATTGGTCCCCGTAGATCCCCGGCTGCTCTTAATCACATCCAACCGGTAGGCCTCAGCAAACTGCCGCCACATGTCCGTTGACCAAAGACAATCACCAGGGGTAGTGTCGGGGTACTCCAAAGCAAAGCCAACCCTCTCATTTCGAGCCTTCTTCCTGCCCTCACTAGCAACCATTGCTATCACAAGCATCTTCGCAATGAGCTGCTCCTCCTTGGCCCGTCTATCAGACTCCGCGGCTAAGTAGGAACGCCGAGGAGGGCCGCCGATGATGGTCCTCAATCTTCCCGTGGATGCCGCCCATAGCAACACCTTGTAGATTCCGTTGGCTCTCGTGATATCCATGAGATTGGAGTTGCGGAGGTCGACGTCCACCCTCGGGCCTGTAGCTTCAACTGACGCGAGCTTTGTGGTTGTAGCGCTTCCACAGTTCTTTCCGGAGAGACCTGAGAACAAATGAAGGTTCCAGTCGTGGCTTTGGTAAAGGGTTCGCCTTCTCCTTCTCGACCAGGGCATAGACTTAAGCAGCAGCCATCCATCCTTGTCTTTCACTGGGATCTCTTCTGCTGCCGTTGCCTTGAAATCCACCGGGAAATCGCTGAAGAAAGGAGCTGTAGCCACCGCCGCGAGGAGGTCCACTCTAGAACCAGAGTCCACATAGCTCCGAAGGTGATCAAACCACTCCAATCGGTGCTCGCACTCCGTCACCTTCATCTCCAATGCCTTCACCGCTTCGTTCATATCATCTAAGCGCCTTTGCTCCAGCTCAGCTATAAGCCGAAGGGCCTCGTGCTCAGCGAGCTCCGGGCAGTAGTCACGAACTCGAACACGCAAACGGCCATGCACTGGGTGAGTAACTGTTAGGCGCCCCTTTTGCCAGTGCACCTTGCAATTGAGCACCTCGACCAACTGTCCCAACGGGACCAAAGTATCGGTAGCGCTTTCCCCAATCAGCGTTCCAGCCTTGTTCTGCAGCAGAGTGACCTCTCCCTGGGCCAATTTCACATTGACCGGAGTGGCCTTGAGCTTCTCCTCCTCGTCGTGGGCTCCCCTGTAGGCGTGGCTCGCACCCGAATCCAGCAGGGCAACTCGATCTTCCGGCTCTAGCGCTGACACCCTCTGTAGTCGCCTCAGCGAACCAAGATGTGCTTGTAAAAGCCGAAGAGGATCTTGAAGTGCTCCAGTCGCCGAGGATGTTGAAGAGGTTCCCGCCTCCGCTTGAGGCGCCAAAGCCTTCAGGACTCGGTTCGTCTCGGCCAAAACTTCACGTAGAGCATCGCCTGAAGGAGGAGGTAAAGGAGGATCGGCTGCAGCCTTTGCCGCCGGAGTCATAGCGTCCACATTCACGGTGGCCTGCTGGAGAGTAGGGCCTGTGGTAGAGGTAGATGACGAGGATGGGGGCACAGGTGTCGCGAGGGCAACCCTCAGCTCCTTTTTATTGAGACCCTTCACTGATGGACCTTCACCGCTTGGCTCGCTGTCCTTTCTTGGGCAGTCCTTCACCTTGTGCAACTTGGAACCACAAACCAGACATCTCTCAGCCTTCACAACCTGAGTCCAGTCATGGAGGAAGCGGCACGCACGACCTCGGCCACATCCTTGGTCCGAAATGAACCATTTGCACACATTGCCCTTTCCATCGCCCTTGCCCTCCTTTGGAGACGTAGGCTGGCTCTTCGGTGCAACCTGGGCTCCCTTGACCTTTGGATCCAAAGTCGGCGTTGATGTAGTAGAGGTCGATGGCACAGTTGACCGCTGCGGCTTCCCTGGCCCTAGTTGTTCCACCTCGGCCAGCAAGTGTTGAAAGAACCGCAATGCCGTATCCTGGGTGGGACGGCTCTCGACCCGCAACTCCGTCTTTGCCAGCGCAATCTTGAACTGAAGGTCGGCGTTCTTATCCGCCAGCTTCTTCGTGATCGTAGACAAAGACCTAATCTGGATCGAAGGGTCCGGCAAAGCCAGTTGCAAGTCCTGAGCTCGTTGCAACCACCGAAACCACTTTCTCAAAGCTGCCACCACTTCCAAAGGTTCCGCGGAGCTCTCCTTGGCATCGAGCTGAGAGAGGACCAAAGCTCTATCTGAGCTTCCACCCGGCTGGTAGTTGATGAGGAGTCTATAGAGCTGCTGATGGACCCTCCTCACCCTATAAGCCACCATCTCTTCCTTCATGGCCTGCGGGAGCGCGCCCACCAAGAGCGCAGCAACGCGCTTCTCGAGCTTGGAGAACTTTGGGTCCTCCCACTCAGGATCCAACTCAGAGACAATGGTGAGCCTCTGAATGGGAGTGGCCGACTGGTACCGACCGTACGCCTTCATTGCGGCTTCCAACATACCAGCCCACCAAAGCGAAGCCCCCGAGGCCAAACTCCCAACTTGCTGTTCAACGAGATAAAGCCAGTCCTGGAAGTCGATGGCGCCGCTCTCGGGGCTGTTGTCTGCCAACTTTGGGAACTCCGCCACCGCCTTGGAAGGATCATACTCTGAGCCCTCATTCGCTCCACGTCCTTTCAAAAGCACCTGTTGTATCTGCGTCATGCCCGCAACCAATGCTTCTAACGGCGTAGTAGGTGGTGGAGTAGGCATCGGTGGTGGAGGAGGCGGCGGACCCGCCTTTGGAGCATCCTGGGGCCTTCGCTCACGGCTCGAGCTGCGAGCCCTGGTAGACCTTGGTCCATAGTCTCCGCGCGTTGTCCCTGGTGGTGATGGCATAATGGGCGGGACAGCCCACGCAGAGGCCCGATTCGCATCTCCCTGTAGCAGCCCCCCAAACGGATGGCTTCGATCTGCATTGTCCTCAAAGCGAACACCGCCCGAGCGACCACCTAAGGATCCAGTCGCCTCAGCTGTTTCACGTTGAGGTAGATCTTGATACCCCAGAGCCCGATCTCCCCGAGGTACATCATTGTACTCCAAAGCCCGATCTCCTTGAGGTACGTTATGCTGCCCCAGAGCCCGATCTCCCTGAGGTACGTTATGCTGCCCCAAAGCCCGATCTCCCTGAGGTACATCATGCTGCCCCAAAGCCCGATCTCCCTGAGGTACATCATGCTGCCCCAGAGCCCGATCTCCTTGAGGTACGTTGTGTTGCCCCAAAGCCCGATCTCCTTGAGGTACTTCATGCTGCCCCAGAGCCCGATCTCCTTGAGGTACGTTGTGTTGCCCCAAAGCCCGATCTCCCTGAGGTACTCCATGGAACTCCAGGTCATCCTGCGTCGTCTGATGTGGAATTCGAATGCGCGGCGGAGGTAAGCCAGGAGGCAACATCTGCATAGACCTCAAAGCTTCATTTTCCGCACGCAACCTTTCCAATTGCTCGTTTTGGGCTCGCATAGCTTCCACAACCTGTCTTCTCACTTCTTCCTGCACAAGCTCTCGTGGTATCGAGGTAGATGAGGCCCGATCCGAACCTTCAGTTCCAGCTGAAGGCAACTGAGGTGATCCATGTAGAAGAGGAGCTTGAAGAGGCCACTCTTGCATTGCCCTCTGCGCTTCTCTTCCAAACAAAGGTGGATCGGGAGGTTGCTCTCCGAGGGGCAACTCCCGCTGCTGCCTTCCACGTTGCGGTGACAGCGATTGCTGCGCCCTATAAACATGTTGCTGTAGTAGTAGGCCTCCGTCTCCAGTCCCACTCAGTTGCTGAGTACTGCTATGAGCCGTGATGGTTTCCATTGAGCCAGCTGCCCTATGGAAAAACTCGTTCAAACGGCCCATCCACCTGAGCGCTGCTGGCCACTCCTGTCCAGAAGAGCTTGTAGCCGTCGCAGCTCGTCCATGCGGCGGCACACCCAAAAACTCGGTTGCCGCTGCCGTTGGTCTCGCTACTGGCAGATTCATCTCAGCAGAAAGAGTTCGCGAAGCCGCCGGCTCTGTGGCCACAGGTGAACCCCATGGCAAAGACTCAATGCTTGCCGGAGAAGGGTCCGGACGATCGACCCCATTCATGAGCGGCTGTTCCCGCCCATAATCAGGTCCTCGCTCCTCACCTTCCAGCACGCCAGGCCCTGTAGCTTGGGCAATCATAACCTGCTGATCCCTTACAGGATCCTCGGAGTTAGCAGGGAGGGCCATGGCTTGGTAACGACGTCGCCTAAGTAGTGAAATCTTTTCAACAAATCAACAGAACTCGTAGTTACAAGTAAAGATCACTCAAACAAGCACGAAGAAACGCAAAGTCAAGCTCCAAAGCCCCTGAACGAAAGGGAAGGGGAGAGGAGCAAGTAGCAGGGGTCAAAGAAGGGGATCCGCCAGGCCTGAGCCTAGAAACCCAACCCTCCTCAAGAAAGCCCCAAAGAGAAGCCCCGCCTAAGAACGGCCGCAACGGCCTCGCCTCGGCACCGGGCCCTGTTTTCATCTTGAGCCATTCGAGAGTCGCCGTTGGCTTCTGTGCACACAACAAGCGAAGCAATGCCATTACGGAACATCCTTCTCTCTCGTAGGATCGACGCCCGATTCACGTCACTAAATGGACTGGGCATCACAGGTGATCTTTCAATCACCAGCAAAAAGGTAGGGTATTCAGGGTTACGGTATAGGATAGGAACAATCTCAACCTCACCTGAAACCCGAACGCTTATGTAAATGAAGCATACATACAGTATTAGCTCAGCACTGTCGGAGGCCGTGAATCTGGGATATTACAGGCATCGGGCGGGCCGGGTCTGCACCGCGGGACTTCAAATTTTCTTTGTTTCAAGCCTACTAGGGTTTAGGGTTTAGGATTTAGGGTTTAGGGTTTAGGATTTAGGGTTTAGGGTTTAGGGGTTTCTACGTTTGGGAATTGGTGAGCCATCCCCGAGCTCGAGCTGCCTTGAAGCTTCAATCGGTTTGGGTTTTTGTTCAGCACCTTTTTCCGCCTGCCTATCTAAGCTGACGAAAGATTAGGGTTAAGGGTTGAGGATTTCGAGATAGAGGAAGTCTTGAAGCCTGTGGAAGCACTTCTGCCCGTGTCCAGGAACCCGACACCCAACGAGAAGGTATCGAAGGCATGTCCTGGCTATCGGGGTCCGGAAACACAATCTATATGAGCAGCTTGGTCTGTCATGGTATAGCTACGTTGGAGCATAAATGAGATATTAACAGTAATAGCTGTTCAGACCTCTCTGTTTAAGGTGCAGGGTCCTGCTGCGATCACGACTGCAAGCCACAAGTATTCCGAGAGAGGCGACTTTCAAGCTAGCTTCCCTCAATAATGTCGGAACCTGCTTAAGAAACCATGGGCCTTTATTAGGGTTCCTTATGTGAATCCTACTGTTTTGGAGTTATCTCAATCAGGTTCCTACATTAGCCAAGGAAACTTTACTGGATGGCAGGAGCCACAACAGAGTGCAAAAGTTGGCTGTTGCAGAAGCCCTAAACCCTAAACTAGTACCCTAGGCATGCAGGGCAAGTAATGGATCCAGCCCCTGGAGCGGCGACCGGTTTAGGGTTTACAGGGTTTGGGGGTTTAGGGTTTAAAGGTTTAGGGTTCTTGGTGGCATTTCAGGAGTGGGGGAGGAGCTTAACACGATCTGCGTCGTGTTCTGACCTCTCGCGACGTCGGTCAGACAGAGACGTACAGGAAGGTCCTAATTAGGCCTTTTGAAGAATCGAGCACTATGGCACTGTCGGTTTTCGCGGGGGGGGGCGGGGGGGCGAGGGGTGGTGTATCAGAATGTCTGATGCAACTATAAGCATGTTTTCGTGACACAGCTCTGTGCATCTTGTAGGAATCTTGCAAGGACGAGTCGAGATGATGAATCCTTGAAGAATTCCCAGAAATTGGATGATGGCCTTCAAAGAAAAGAAGGAGGTGTCATAAGATGGTAACGATCAGGCAACGATATACACCTGCCCAAGACGCCAAACCCCACACTCACACCTGAACCCCAACAACCCCAAGCCCCAACCTCGGTAGCTCCTGGCAAAATCACTGAACTCAAAGCCCGTAAAGGCCCCAAACGCCGAACCCCTACACACTGAGGCCTGGCTGGTCGAAGTTGTAGACCGGACCCTTCAGGTCATCACATGCTCCGCGCACCTTCGAGCATTTGGGATAGAGGGTTTAAGTTTAGGGCTCACGTGGCTTTAGGGTTTCACTTCTGGGATTTAAGGACTTCGGCTTAGGGCTTATATTGTGAAGACCCTGGCAAGTTACTGTGTCGGGCTTGGGGCTTGGAGTTAGGTGCGGTTCAGGGTTTGAGTTTGGTGGGCATTACCCAAAGGCTCCAAAGTAGTTCCTTTTTGGGATTACCTTATAGGATTCTAAATACTAACCCCAAAAAGGAACTACTATGGAGCCTCTAGGTAGTTTGGGGCTGTGAGTTCAGGGCTTCGGATGTGCGGTTTAGACGGCTGTGGCTGACCTGTAGCCGCACTGTAGCCGATAAAGAACCTACCTTTTTAGGGCTCCTTCTTACGCATGGTAACTTTTCATATATATATATATATGTATAAGTTCAGAAAGGCCAGGTTTTGGGCCACTGGTAGAGTTTAGCAGGGTCTAGTCGGGCCCGAAGCTTTCGAACACGAACGACTCCTGAGACGGACTCGGAAGCATTAGGAGGACGCTTTAAGGCTTATAGGTTCAAAGCCACTAAACCTCAAACCCCTAAATCTGTGACCGCATCACATGGCCAGCCTATCCAAATTTTAAACCCCAAGCCCTAAGCTCCGGTGCTGTTCAGAAACTTCGACTGCATTCTCGCTATTTTCCCTGCTCAGCCCTGAAATTACCTCAATCCTCAAGCTCAGGACCCAAAACATCTCCCCAAACCGAAAACCGAAAAGAAACACTCCAAACCCTCGACCCCTGCTAGTCTCTGAGCACAAGCAGTAGCGTTCCCGCGATATAAAGGCCAGTATCCTGTCCCTAATAATATGACTTGAATTATCATATCGTACCGAAAGCCCGACTCCAATTTCTAGCGCCCTGTGCAGCCTCCCAGGGAAGCCAGTCGTAGCGCTTTCGTTGCTCCTGGGACAAACACCGAGCAGTTTGGGGTTCGAGACTTTGACCCGGATTGGGAGAGAAGGTTTAGGGTTAAAGGGATTAACGGTTTCGAGAGTAGTCTTTCGGAGTCAAAACAACCAAGGATTCACCACTGTTTCTCCACTTCTATGATCAGGGGCATCAGTCGGTCAGATAAGCCATATTAGTCTGCTAACTTCACAGATGCTCATGTACGCGACCATGCAGCCCAAAGCACTGATATATGTGTTTTGGGCGCTCTAGCTTCGAACTTATTGAGATGGAGGTCTGCTCCATAGTTCATGACCAAGCTGCTATGACGTTAGTCTAAACTCATGGCAACAGAGCAACAGTGAATGCGGTGCTTAGGGTTTAGGGTTTAGGGTTTTGCTTGTGAGATCAAACTCCAAGCCGCGGAGCGAGCCCTTAACCAACAAGCTGCCCAGCCCTCAATGCAAATCGGAACACCGAGAGGCCTATGAGATCGCCTGCCCCACAGAAACAAAAGACCTCACTGTAAACCAATCCACAAAAAATCTGAACTTCAGCAGCCCTCGCAAAACCTAAGCCCTTACGTGAAACTCCACACAAAAACAATGCACAACCCGCCCAAGTTCTGACTCTAGCGAGACTCAACAGAGTAGAGTGATAAATCCCAAGCCCTAAACGAAAAGCTCTCTTGCCTCAGTCTCGCCCCGTCGTCGGAAGGCCTGTGTAAGGGCTGAAAAGTCGATCGGGTTTATAGTTTGGAGTTTGGGGATATTACTGATATTACAGTGAAGTTATGTAAATATAGTACCTGCGTCAAATGCTTTTGCTTGTTTTACGGTTTGCAGTAAGGGCTCAATATGCACATACATGTTCTGTATATCAATATACATATATGTATATATATATATATACATTCAATTCATTTCCTTCTAAATGTACATAAGGTTTTGTATCAGGATCTACAGAAGTAGGGTTGAAGGTGTCAGTTAATTGGACCAATCACAGACTAGACGTGAAAGAAGCTGGTGCTTTGCGCTGTTGGCCCTTCGACTTTGTTCTTGCGCTTCGAGCACTCTTGTGCATTCTTCTACCGTGCTTGGACGACATCGGCTAAACATAGCAGCAAGCCCACACTCTGTGGTGTACAGGAGAACAGACTACAGTCATGTATCACTTAGCATTCCTGCTTCACATCGGACATATGGGAGTTTCCGAAAATAGGGGACCCTAATATAGTACCCTAAATTGTAGGATCCTTACTATAAGGCCCCTAAAATAATGTACCCCTAAGTTTCGGAAACTCCCAAATCTTGAGCGGCAAAACGCGCTTCTGCTTTGCTCCACGAAGCCGAACGCTAGGAGTCTCGAACTCACAGGTCCTCGTAACACCAGAGGAGTCTGAAACATCAACAAACATACTTCCAGTGAGTGTCTATGAGGTTAGCAAGGAATCTCGAGACCCTATCATTTTACTAGCTTAGGTTCCGGATCCTAGATTAGTGAGTCTGCATCTGCTAGCTTGCAGGAGCTATATGCTTACGCAGACAGTCGAGAATATGCAATGTCGCAGTAGTCACCTCATGCCCTCCTGCTTTGAACCACCACATTCCACCTTCAAAGCACCTTTAAAGGTACACCTAGACGGCTGAAGCCGAAGATTCGCGCTTCCCTGGCGGAAGAAAGCTGCCTGCACTGCCATGTTGCAGTTCTTCTCCATGCCAACCTGGAGCAGCACAAGTTTTACTATCAGCGGCCATGTAGGGGTCGGGTTTAGGGTTTAGGTTTAGGGGTTTAGGGTTTAGGGCAAAGTGGTCAAACTGCCTTGAGAGACATTCAAACATGCAGGCAGAGGAAGCTGTGATGACGTCCGTAAGACTGCCACGACAGTATGGGAGTTTATTGTTAACAGCGGGACGCACGAATCCTTTTTGTACTTGAGCCACGAGGTAGCGTAGGTAAGACATGATGACTAGCATACAAAGAGAATAAAAACACCCCCCGCGCATTGAAGCGCAGCGGAGGAGGCGTATTACTACTCTACGCTACTCTGAGGCAGCACTCGCTTTGCGAGGCTAGCAAAAGATCTTGAAATGCAAACTCAAATCACTCCACTGAGCGGGTCAGCAAACCAACCCGTCAGGGCGGTGATGCACGGGCGTGCCGATGCGGAGGCTGGTGTGATTGAACCAGCACGTCAGTGCGGTGAGCTGCAGAAAAACGGATCAAAATGCAAGTCGCTGTTGCGTGCGACTCATGCATCTCCTGACACGGTGCCCTCAAGACGCGGAGCACCTTCCGGTGTCGGATGCAATAGGCTAGTATGCCCTGTACCATGCTCCATTGGAGTCCTGGCGATACTCCTCCCATCCGCGCAGGAACCAGGCGATTTGCTCAACAGGATGTTGAACCAAAACCTCCCGGTCGGTGTAAGCGGGAATGACAAAAGGCACATCAGTGGGCGACAGCTCCTCAAGGTAACGGGCACGGAGGACTCCCCAATACCAAGCATCTGTGCGAGTGCAATTGCGAGGCATTGGTCGGGATGGATCGAATCCGTTCCCGTCTTGGTCAATCCATTCCCTTAGGCGATCAGCTGGGAAGCCTGGGAGAGTGACCGTCAGGTTCTCGAGTTGCTGCTCAAGCCTCATCACACAGGCGCAGGTGACGCAACCTGTCGTTCGCGGCCTCTTGAAAGTCTCGGCCACCACCATAGTCATGGCGGCGCGGTGAGCGAGTGCGAGCACGCCCTCCGGCGGCTGAGGCAGATGGTTCATCAGTGGGTGACCCCGCAGGGGCGGCAATTGGTGCAGGTGCATCACCTACAGCAAAACCTCTAACCTCGCCACGACCGGCAAAATAATCGTCCCACTCATCAGCAGTGATGTATTCCTCAGGTGCACGAACGGCGTCAGCCTTCGGAACAGCTTTTGCAGCTGGTGGGTGCGGCGGCTGCACTGGCCTGTTAGCACTGGGCTTAGGAGGAGGCGGCGTAATGCTTCGGGCAGATGCCGGCCTTGCCTTCGTCTTTGCAGCTTTCGGAACAGAAGTGCTCGCTGGACGATCCGTAGATGACGAAGCTGCACCGCCAGGTGAGCGACCTCGGCTCGGAGGAGCCGGTGGAGGCCGAACACTGGGTGTTGCTGCGGGCAGCGACGAGTCAGGACCAGTCCTTCCGGATGGTGACGGCGGTGGAGGCGGCACACGCATGGCGCCAATGGGAGTGGCACCATGTTGGACCATTCGGTCTTCCACCTCGCGATTAATCCAGCCGCGGGTACGCTCAACACTGAACCGCGTACCGCCAAGAAGCTCGAGCATCTGTGACCTGCCCATTGTCCCCAGGGACGCTGGGATTTGCAACGGAGTCTGTCCGATTCCAACCTGCACAGTCACCCTTTGCTGATTGCGCTCTTTCTGTGTGAGAGCATACTGTGCGTTGTTGCGGAGCATACCGACTAGGTCGGCCATGATCTCTGGAACAGTACCGGTCACGGTCTGGTACTCGACGCCGTCATGGCGGAGGATGGTGAAAGGACGCACACGGCGTACCTCAGAGGCAATCTGAGTGGCTCGGATCAACACTGCAATCTCGGGGACCAGGTAAAAACGATCCTGGAAACAAAAGTAGCAGTGGCTGGCCAGCTCAAGAAAAATGTTCCTCTGATAGTTGTACTCCCCGCGAATCACATCGTCGACAGGAGGGAAAATGAGGGCAGTGCGTGCATCGGATGTGTGAGATCCTGCAAAGCCTCTCTTTGCCTCCGTCCCCATTCCTGGGGCGGGAAGTCGCAAGCGCGAGAACATCTCGATCTCGTCGAGTGAAGTCACCGTCATCCCCTTGGAAAACACATTGAATGCGCTGAAGGGTTCGTACTTCAAGTTCTGGCGCAAGGAGCCATGCGCTCCCTCTGCCGCTTTCGCCACCATTTTCTTGCACTTTTCCTTAAGTGTCGCGGCGATGCTCTTCTTCACATCGGCACCCTGACGTGTGTGCTCGTGTGGGCGCGTGTTGATGGCGGCCTTCGGTGCCAAATAGTGGAGGCTGTGATTAGCTCCACCTTGCACGGCTTCCGCCCGCAGATCAGCCAGCTCCGCAATGTGGGAGATGTCGCTCGGGTTGAACAACTTCCGCTGGCAGCGGGGGCAATGAAGATAGCCGTCCAGCATCTGAGACCTGCACCTATCATCAGGGCAACGCAGCTTTGGGAAGCTGACGTTGAGGCACACTGAGTAGTGCTTGCGCTCCACACGCGACGGGCGCTCGGTGGTCAGCCCGATTGGCGAAAAGTAGACCTGGGCATCCAAGGTCCATTCGCACGGAGTTCCCTCCAGCGGACTACCCTGCTCAAAGCAGATGGTACGACCATCGACATGAAACTGCTCAACCTCACGCAAGTGCGAGGGCTTCTCCATGTCCATGAACATACCCAAGAACTCAACCCAGTCCAAATTTTCATTGTGGATCGGGTAACAGAGATCAACGTAATCCATGATGCAATTAGCGTCAGCTTCCGCTGCGCGTTCGATGAGGTCTTGGTTGAAGACCGGCAGGATCTCCTGACGCTTGACATATGCATCACGGGCTTTGGACACCCGAGCTCGCGTGAGCTCGTACGAGCGGTTAAACCATACAGGTTTCCCGGTTCTGCGATCGTAAGCAAACATAAGGTAGCGATTGGACAACCAATCTGGGGTCTGCAGAACATTGTTCTTTGTCAGGAGAATGCGACACCCTTCCAGGCACGCGAGTTGGAGGTCGATAGCGAATTCAACCTCAGCGCCAGGTCGCAGGCCGGCGTTGTTCGGCCTTTCCCACTGAGGGAGGCAAGCCATCATGGTGAAGGCTCTCCCCGTGCTTCCGCCGAGGGTGACACCGCCTGGGATGAGACCGGTGCTAACAATATTGGAAAAATTGCTCCAATACGTTGCATGGTACCCGATCGGATGCATTCTGACCCAGTCGTTGTGGATGTGGCCAGTGACTCCTACAGGAGGACGCGTGTGCATGGTGGGCCGGTAGCCGTCACACAAAGCATAGCTGTCACTGTGCATATCCACAAGATCAGTCTCGTCAGAGATGAGATCGCGGCAGTGCCCCTGGAATGCACGGATTCCATGGATCTCAGTGTGGTCGACGAAGTGGAGGACGCGCAACTCAAAGCGTCCACTGTCATCTTTGTCGCGGTTACCATACTTCACGACTTCCATGACGTCTTCCGACCGGAGACCGCGCCACTGTTTGCCCAATTGCTCTTTGAAGTGATCCCATTCGACCTCCCGCGTTGCGGGGTCGAAGGTCATCATGGGCGGTGGCCGCCGTTGTGCCTGTGACTCTGCACTATTCGCGAAGCCACGAAGGAAAAAGCTCATGGCACTGCTCAATGCTCGCCGCTTGCCATCCGTCATGTAGCGATGGCTTGGGGCAAAATCGGGGATGTCCTCATAGCCCCACCATTCGAAGAATGGCTCGAAATCACCAGCAGCGTCTTCCGACGGCTGAGCGGTGTCGTCAGGATCCAGGTCCATCACGACATCTTCTTCATCGTCAGTCTCGGCTGGCTCCGAGATTCTCCTGTGCTTGGCAGGATCGGGCTTCGACTTGGGCGTCGACCCGATTCGGCGAAGTGCCTGCGAGTACCCGACTGTGCCTTTGGGAAGACTGCGGTCATCTTCCGATGCCGGAACCTCTGGGGGTTCGTCCCACACCGTGGGGATGCCGTCATTGACTTCCCTCTCGATGGCATCGTCATCTGGGATAAGCACATTGGTGGTATTGATGACATCTCGTGCAACCATAAAGGCAAAGTCCTCTTGCGCCTCAGGGTCGACGGCGACAAGGTCGAGAGGCAGCTCTGACCCAACATCACGGCTAAACAGTACATGTTCAACCTGTGTCACCTCTTCAGAGCCTTCCGGCTTGAGTTCAAGATCATCCACCGGCTCAGGCATCATCATCAGAAGAGGGTGGTCGAGAACGATCTGCTCATCCTCTTCCCTGGCTTCCGCCGGGAGCTCAGGTGCACGGTCCAACGGCTCGAGGATGCGCTGACTTGCAGGCGGCACCGTGAGCGTCTTCTCGGCCTTCCCAAGCTCGAAGTGATTGCGAAACACAATACTTCTCTGATTGGCAACGAACTCAGCCTTCCGGCGAGTGATGATTCGGTCGGTGGAAATGGCTCTGATGAGCGCATGCCACCACTGCAATGAAGCAGTCACATTCGGGTCTGTGACCTCGATGTGGAACCCGTCGGGACGCGTGGTCCTCATCAGGAGGCTGGATGGATCAACGACGCAAACGCCTTCACTCTGCATCTGCCGGGCGTACTTGCCCATTTCTTCATCATACTCGTTGGGCAGGTTGTAAAAGCGGCCGTTGTCATCTCCCAAGAGAACCGTCAGGCCTCTGACACGAGTGTGCTTCCGCAGCTCGATAAGGCGACGGACGCTCTTCTCGACCATCAGCCGCTGCTTCGCGGGCCAATGCTCGATCTCGTCCAGCTCGCGCTGCGGCCTTTTGACCCACTGGCTCGTCAAGTGCCAAGTGTAGCCAAGGTAACCGTAGTTACCGTACACATCGTTGCCGGCCCATGAAACCACAAGCTCTACCCCTTCCGGGGGAGCGGAGGCAAGGTGGGTCTCGATCACATCAACGATCCTGTCGAGACCTTTGCCCCACTCCATCAGGCATGTGACTTCCCCGAACTCTGGGTTCGCGCGGACTATGTCCTGCATCATCGGGAAGATAGTGGTTTTCTTCACACACCGTTTTCCTTGCATCCAGCACAATGCCAAGGATGAGTCCCCGGCCACAAGAATGTCGGTGCCGTCGAAACCACCGGCTTCCGCCGTGGGGGGCGCGGAAATCCTGCCCAAGGCTGGGCTGTAGAGCCCGTCCAAGAGAGCTGAGCTCGCAGGAAACAGTGGGAAGGTACCGCTACCCTCTGACAGAATGTGGACCCTATGGCAAATGTCATACATTGCCGTCTTATTGATGGCATTCTCGAAGTTAACACCCCACCCGAGGATACCCAAAGCCTTAATGTGCTGAAGGATGAGGGCTGACCATCCCGTCAGGGAGGTGTTGCGTTGGTCCTGCATGTACAGATTGCCCTGGCGGCAAGCATAGTGACGGAACCAGGCCTCGTACAATGCGGTCCAGGGTGCATTAGGCGCATGCACACGCATGTCGCGCCATTCCTTCACCGTCATAATCCCAAGGAACATCTCATCACCGTCGGCGTCAGCCCCGGGTTCATCAAACACCTCAGCAAGGTCGGTGTGCCGAGCAAGGTGGGTGACTCCGGCCATGGCGTCAGCCAGGCGATCGGCACTCTTGAGTGCGGCACGATACGCCTGAATGCGTTCCTCACGATCTGCCGTTGCATACTGCAACCCCTCAGCAGTCGGCATACCCTCCCGGGCTGCGATTCCTTGTGCAAGAGCGTCACGAGTGCTCTGGGCAGAGGACATGTTCGCAATGGGAAGGAGCGAAAGAGTGTTAAAGAACGGGCTTCACTAAGGGTTCCTACCCACAAAGACTGTCGGACACTTTTGTTCCTGAGCACGGTGTGTCCTGGGGTCTCGAGCCTGCACGTCGCGTGTGCGTGACGGCTGTTCCTGTACATTAACTGTACTGCACTAGCTGTGTTACTGTTCCTGGCAGAATGTTTAACACCCCGCCTTCGGAGTTAGCGAAAGTTCCTCGACTGAGGTGACTCCGACTTTTCCTTGACAAACAGTAAACACGCTGCAGTTCCTTTTCACTTGCAAAACAAACACTGTTCCTCATCGCAAACGTATGCGCACGTTCACTCGCAATCCTCTCCAAGGTTGCTCGACTGTACAAAAGACGTTCCTGCACTTTACCTAGATCACCACAGAAACAAAAAGGGCTGTGCCACGGTTCCTGTGTCCTGCTGCTTCTTTCCTCGGCTCTCTGGCCTCAGTACTGCTCGCGGTTCCTTTGCTTCACTGGAAGGTTACTTTGCCTTCCTCTTCGCTGTCTTTAGCTTCCTCTTGGTCGTGAAGCTGTTCCTTTAGCCACTCTTCTTTCATCTTTGCTTGCGCTTTGCACTTTTCTTTTCCTTGCTTGTCCTTTGACGCTGCTTTCCAACCTGTTTCCTTTGATCCTGAATACCAGTACCACTGTGTCTTGGCTTCGTTCCACTTCCACTGGTATTTCCTGTTCTGGAAACTGTAGACTGCAAACCAGTTTCCTTCAAACTCTCCTTTTCCTTTTCCTTTCATGAACGATGCTTCGTTCACTGGTCCTTTGGCGGACAGTTCTGGGTCGTCCTTGTCTTCTTCCTTCTGCTTGTGCTGTGTGACGTTCGGTGGCTCCTTTCCTGTTGCTTTTCCTGTTCCTTTTGCTTCTGGCTTCTCCTCTTCCTTTGCTGGTGTTGTGTCAGGTTCTGTGGGTGCCTGCGACCCGGCTGCTGATCCTCTGCTCTCAAGCTCCTGTGTAAGGCTTGCAATCCTTTCTTTATCCTCTTTGCGTTCCTTCATCATCTCCTTCATCATTTCTTCAAGCTTCTGGATCCTGTCTCCTTCACCTGATCCTGTTGCTGTTGTTGCTGCTGCCTTCTTTTCTGCTTCCTTCTTGGCAATGTACGCTGACGCTGCCTTTTGATCTTCCTCTCTCTTCTTCCTGGCTTCCTTCTCCTTTCTTTTCTTCTCCTGCTCCTTTCTTTCCTTCTCCTCTTTGGCTGCTGCGGCTGCTGCTGCTTCGGTCTCCTCCTTTTCCTTTGCCTCTCTCTCTGCTTTGGCTTTGGCTGCTGCTTCTACCTCTCGCCTTCTCTCGGCGGCTGCGGCTGCTTCCTGCCTTGCTGCTTCCTTGTCTCTCTTCTCCTGCTCTTCTGCTGCCGCTTCCAGAATCAACCTTGCTTTGGCAATTTGCTCCTCTTTTGCCTTCTTCTCCTCTTCTGCTTTTGCTTTTGCTTCTCTTTGTTCCTTTGAGATCCTGTCCTGTTCTTCCCAGTATTTGCGATCATCTTCATCTCGAGGTCGAAATCCTGTGCTTTCTGCTCTTGCCTTTGGCTTTCCTTTTCCTTTTCCTTCCTTCTTTCCTTTTGTTCCCTTCTCGTGCTTGTACGTGTAGTCCTTGTCGACCCACTGCTTTTCTCCTGTAACTCTGTGTTGCCTGTAGATCTCGCCGTTCTCGGAGTATTCCTTCCATTCGCTGGCGTAGTCGTAGGGGTACGGAAAAAGCTTCTTCTCCTCTTCCTTTTCCTTGAGCCTTTGCTTGCTCTTGGCGTTGATCTCCGCGATCTTCTTCTTCCTTCTCTCTTCCTTTGCTTCCTCACTTTCTTCTTCCTCTTCTTCCTCTTCTTCTTGTTCCTCTTGCTGCTGCTCGTAGAAGTCCTGCATCATCTGGTTCAGCTGTTCCTTTACGGCGTCACATGTACCTAGGACGAAGGCCATGTGTTCCTTGACCTGTTGCCGGTCTCTGTCGTTCTGTTCGGCCATTTCCTGAACCTGGTGCTTGACGTCGTAGATTTGTCCTGTCAAGGACTCCACACAACCAGCCACGTGTTCCTGGCTTTTGCGCAAACGCGCAGCTTCCTCTGTGTTCTTCCTGATCGACTCCGCGATCAAGTTCCTTTCATCAGAAGCGTTCCTTAAGGCTGTCGCCGCTTCCTTCAAAATCTCAAGTTCCTTGAAACTTCCGCTGTGTTCTTGCTCGAACTCGCGCTTGCTTCCATGGCTGCTAAGGTTCCTTGGCTCTGTCGTTCTAAGGTTCCTTGACCTTCTGCTACCGGGCGAACTAGTTCCTGGATACCTGAGCGTTCCGCGAGTGTTCCGCAGAGTTCCTTGAGCTGCGAAAGCATCTCACAACATGTTGTTCCATGCGCTGTTCCTGCAGACGTTCCTAGCTCACATGCACTCGTGTCACTGCACATGCCGTCCTGCTCACATGCACTTGCACAACAGAAAACATGTTCCTGAAAGTCTGGCTGAAACTCTTCTTCCTGAACACAACTCTCAAAACACTGTTCCTTGAAACTCTGAATCTGAAGACTGTCTGAAATACCTGAAATTCCTGCAAACAACAAAGCTGCAAAAGACAAAGTTCCTGGGCTCTTGATCATTCTTACAACTGCTTTAGCTTGTGTTTGGGCCTTGTGTTCCTTGAGCTCTTCTCTGCCTACTGGTTCGTTCTCGCTGGTTTGAAAACCTAGCCAGTGCAACAACAGTCTGATACGTTTCGCTGAAAGGGGCTTGGTACCTATGTCGGCTGTGTTCTCCTTGGTTCCTACTGGGTGAACACTAATTGTTCCTTCTTTGTGGAGGTCTTGAAGAAAAAGGGTCCTGATCTGCAAATGCTTGACTCTTCCTACACCTTGCCTTGTAATAATTCCTCTAGCTGCAGAAGAATCCATGTACAAGTGTACCTTGCATTGTTTCCTGGTCAAGAATTCTACTGCTTCCTTCAACAATATAGAATCTGACGCTGCTGACGCTCCTGCGTAGTACTCTGCTTCACCACTGCTCAAGCTAACCGACTTCTGGTTCCTAGAAAAGGAGTAAATGCACTGACCGTCTAGGCAAACAATTCCTGAAGATGTTGAGCGCCTTGTGTCCTTCTTTCCTGCCCAATCTGAATCGCTGAAGACTTCCAAAAGGTGGTGTTCCTTGGGCCTTATTCCTGTAAAGTCGTAGTTACCATTCCTGATGGATTCATGGAGATTACTGAGTCCTCTAGGCGTTTTCCTGTACACTAAATGGTATCCTTCAGTTCTCGACATGTACTGCACTAGGTGGACTAAGTGTTTCCAAGAACCATGTGTTGGTTCCGACATCTTGGAGGCCAAACCTCTCACGGCAAACTGCACGTCAGGGCGGTCCTGACTGACATACAAGAGTATGCCAACGCTTTTCCTGAACGATGCTGCTTGTTCCTGGTTCAAGGTCTGAGTGTTGTCCTGTTCCTGCGACTCTTGGGTGCACGGAGTTGGCTTCGAGGCTTTGCTGGTAAGCTTCAGTTCTTCCTTAAGCTTCACAAGATACTTCGGGTCACTCGTGATGTGGAGCTCGTGATTGTGGTAGCTGAATTTCCTTTTAAGGAATCGGATTGTCTGGTGTGACTCTCCTACTCAAGTTCCTGCTCTGTCAAGAAGGGGCCTTCAACCTTTAGCTCGTAGGTTTCTCCTAGCTTTCCTAGCTTGGGCTCTAGGTGCCTTGTTTTCCCTGCTGCCTGAATGTCATCTACATGCACAACAAGTATGCTGTTCCTGTCGTCACGAAACAAAGTAGGGCAAGCTTTGCTCCTATCAAAGTTCTGCTCTTTGAGGGTTCCTGCAAAATGATCACTCCATAGTAGTGCTGCATCTCGCTGTCCTGGAAGTACTCTCAGCAGTAACAAACCTTCGTTCCTACAACTGGGGTCCTGGTCGCCAAACAGATCCACATATTCCTTCGGGAATTGACATGCACATCGAGTCCTTTGTGGGACCTGCAAGAATGCGTCCTTGACATCAATGGAGTACAGGGAATGTTCCTGTTGTAATCCCAAGATAGGGATAAGTCTCACCAACGATGCGCTCGTAGCTGGGCTAAACGTGTCGTTCCTTACTTCTGCTCCTTTGAACTCTCTCGCTACTAACCTAGCTCTCCGCATCCATCGGCCGTTCCTGAATCGCCAATCGAAGACGAATTTCGTCGTCAACCACTTTGTTCCTTGGTTGCTCTCTTCTTCTTCTGTCTCTCTCTCCTCTTCTCTCTCGAGTTCTTGCAAGGGTTTCCTTGCCAGTGCCTTCATCTCGGTGAGTCTGTTGATCTCTGTGAGCATTGCCTCACGATCCAGTTCCTGCAACTGGGCTTCTGCAACTTCTGGAGGTCCAGAATCTTCGCTCTTGAAGATGTCTTGTTCCTCATCGGAATCACCAATGTCCGAATATGAATCTTCCCAGAAAATGTCCTCTGTACCTGGTTCTGCTTCAGGTAGTTCTTCATCATTGTGCTCAAATACTCTTCCTACGTTGAACGGAGGGTACTTCTTCTTCGGAGAATCAATCTTCGGGATCTTGGAACCTGTTCCTACATCGTCAAATTCCATTTTCCTAAGAGGTGCTGGTCCTCTAGCTGAAAGAAGCTCACTTGCCATTGCGCTGTCTGGGATGAGTTCTTCTTCTGAGGCTGCGTCCATTTCCTTACTGCTGCTACTAGAAGACGTTGGGTCTGAAGCTGCTTCGTCGTGTTTGTTTTGGTCGTATTCCTGCTCAAGTTCTTCTTCTGCTTTTCTCTTGCTCTGTGCCTGCTTCGCTTTGCTCTCTAGGTAGGTTGTCCTAGTAGGTCCTGACTTCCCTGCAGAGTCCCCGCCTTGGATGACAATCGGTCCTGCGATCGGTCCTGAAGGTGCGGAAGGTGCCGAGTCCTCGACCGACTGTTCCTGAGTTGCTCCATCCATGACAGGTGGCGCCTCTGCAATTGGTCCTGGAATGTTCTTCCTGGGAATGTTCCTTGTTGCCAGTGTAGTGTGCTTCACTTCCCAAGTGTGAATTCCTACGCTACTTATTCCTTTCACGTCGAAGTGTTCCAAGCAACGTTTTGCGCTACGGCTTGTCTTGATGCCGTCCATGTGCCAGTAATGAAGAGGTTGTTGTCTGTTTTTCCTAAAAACACTCCTCTCAACCAAATAGGGTCACCTTTCCTATTGGCACGTGTTCCTGAACGATTGGTCAAAACCAAAAGTGATTCGCCAAATTCGGCGAGTTGGCCCTCATAAGGCCTTCCTGCCATAAATTCATACGGAGTCATTCCTGTGGAGGAATGGCGATGGTACCTGTTCAAGGTCCATGCCGAGTGCCTGAAAGCCCAACTGAAGATTGGATGAGTATGAGCAATATATGTTCCTGTTCTGTGTTCAAGGTGCCTAATCAGGGTTGTTCCTTGTCTCCTAATGGTCTGGATTGCTCTCTCTGCCATGCCGTTGGTTTCCTTCTGGCCACTGACTGCGTCCTGCAAGACTGTTCCTAGACCTAAAGCTGCTCGCTGCTTCTGGATGACCTGCTTCAGCTTCATCATTGTTCCTTCGTTGTCTGCCTTCAAGTTGATGGTTCCATATCCAAGCTGAGTACTCAAGTAGGTCACTCCTTCGCAAAGGTGCTCTACAAGATCTTTTCCTTTAGATGCTGTCGGGATACAGACCATGTTCCTACTCCAAGAATCAACACACACAAGACTTACTGCCGCTGGTGCCTCATCATGACTTGTTCCTGTAAAACAGAAATCCATACAGAAAGTTGGTCTTGAAGATCTTTCCTTCTCTGGGTTCTCACGAAGGTGTGGAGACTCTTTTCCTTTGCATGCTACACACGTCGGACACCACGATGCATAAGGTAAGTGTGTGAGATTATGCACTGCAACTTCCTCCGGCTTTGGCTGTTTGGGTACCTTCAGAGGTTCAGCTTCTAGAAACTCTTTGTACTTCTTCTGGCCTGAAACAAGTTCCATATGCCTTTCTGCTTCCATAATGGATCTACTGAGCCTTCTGAGAATCTCTTGCTTAGAGCCAGCTTTTGAGACTCCTAGTTCCTTGCACAACTCTCTCAGGGCCTTGAGGCTGTTCTGCTGGTTGTACTCATGACCGTTGAATGTAAAAGACAATTCTCCTGCAAGTTCATGCCTGTGTGCTGGTGCTTGGGCCTCTGAGGTCTCTTCCTGTTCTTCTTCCTGTTCTGGAATCGTGTCCAGTTGGTGAACCTTCTGTTTTGGTCTTCTGGCCTTGGGGTTCACTGGTTCAATGAGTTCGAATACACTACGTCCTGTCCAGGATAAACCTCCTAGTGGTTCTGGGTCTCTGTGAGGCTCATCCAAAGTCCAGAACTTGTCATCCTCAAAGAAATCCTTATTGACCGGTTCTTCTCCATACGTGTACCTGTCTGGTTTGAGGTTTCCAATGTCTACTGGAATGTCATTGGTATCTCGAGGATTGAACAAAGTCTTCCTCAACGAGTTGTGGTACCTCGTGAGTGTAGTGCCATCCATGCTGATTGACCATGCATCCTCAGTGTACTCTTCAAACATCTTTCGATCCTCATCTTCCTTGGGGGTGCCTATGAGGTTCAGCGGAAATTCCTTGAGCGATACTAGCGTAAGTGTGCGGTACTCCTTACTGCCATCGAAGATTGTTCCAAACGGTTCCTCAAGTTCCTCAAACATGATGCTGTGATGCAACAGATACCACTGATCATCATCCTCAATAAGCACTGCTCGATATGCGAACTTTCCTGGTGGAAACATCAAGTAAGTATCAACGTGTTCTGAGGTTCCTAGGCTGAAGTGGACTTGGTAAGGGTCTCGCCAGTTGGTCCAACCAACACGCTGTTCTTCAATGAGTTCCTTCAAGTTCTCGCACAAGTACATAGGGATAGGTTTTGCTTCTGCTTCCCAGTTGACTGCTCTCACAAAGGCTTTTGTTGTAAGTGAGTTGTTGTTGTAGTTCACTGCGATCTTGGTTGTTCCTTCTGTTAGGAAAGTGCCTGTTGCTGTTCCATCTCTGAACTCCCAGCCTTTCTTCAACAGTTTACCTACTGCCAAAAGAGGGTGCACAACCGATGAAATCAAGAACACTTCTTCAACCTTCACAATGTTTCCTTGAACATCCCGAAACTCAACCTCAATGATCCTTTGGTCTGAAACCTTGATCCGAGATCCTTGTGCATCTCGCAAAACTACCTTGGTAGTGTTGGGTGCCTTTCTTCCATACTTCTTCATCCACATCGGTGCCAACGAAATGTCGGCTCCTGAATCCAGCACGACCTCGATTTCTCGAGTTCTCGCGTTCCTTGCTGCACGCGCAAACCTGGTGATGGTCCTTGAGGGTGCTGTTCTCTCCACTCTGTTCCTTCTAGGAGGATGGTGACATCCGTTCTCACATTCCTGCATGTTTGGGTGCCACGGTGTTTCATGACATCCATTGGGACACTCAAAGTAGTATCCACGATCCTGAGTTCCTATCGGAGTTCCTGCTAGATGCCATTGCAACCATGCATCATCACTCACCTCATCACAGTCCTGAAACTCATCATCTTCATCACCAATCCAAAACTCTTCTGTCTCACTCCTCTCTTCCTGAACTTCTTCACCAACAACCCGCAAAACTCTTCCGAAGTACTCAATCTCTATCTCTTCAGAGTTCTCACTCAGTGCGAATTCCTCCGGAAAGCTTGTGGGCTCGTCTCCCATGTGGTACATGGAGACCATCCTAATCACTGGTCTTTGGGTTCCTTGGCTTGCTTGGCTTGTTGAGGTCTTGTTGGCTGACGAAGGGGCCTGAGTAGAAGTACCTGTAGTGCTCGCTTGCTCGCTCTGGTTTTCAAGGTCAACGTTCCTGGCCTGATAACCCATGTCACGCATCTTCTGTCTGCACTGTGCTTCGAAATGTCCATACTTATGACAGTAGTGACACACTCCTGTAGCTGCTTGGGCTTTGCCTTTACCTTTTCCTTTGTGTCTGAAGAAACCTCTTCCTCGACCTTTGCCTTTTCCTTTGTAACCTCTGAAACCTCTACCTCGGCCTTTCCAGTTGCCTCGACCTCTGCCTTTGCCAAAACCTCCGAAACCTTTACCTTTACCTTTGCCTTTGCTGTCAAAGCCGTAACCTTTTCCAAAGTCCTTTCCACCTTTCTTGCCTTTTCCTTTACCTTTGCCTTTATGGTGAACATAACCTTTGCCATAGCCTTTCTTTCCTTTGTACCATGCTTGGTTGATATCCATTGCTGCAAGACCACCATGGTCATCACCTTTGTCGATCAAGTCTGTTGTGGTTCGGTGAGGTGTTCCTTGCTGGGCTGCAAAGAGTTAGTCCAACGCTCGGTTGACTCATAGTTCACAAGGTACTGACGAAGAGTATTGTACTGTGTCTTCTCATCCATGTTGAGCAACAAGTGCCTTTTCACGTCAGGTTTCATACCTTGGATAAGAGTAGATACTTTCAAATTCTCCTGTACCTTTTCTCCAGTAGCCTTCTCGTACTTCTCGATGTGTTCCTCATATTCGAGGATATTCTCAGCAATTCCTTTGTTGTGAGCGAATTTGTAGTTGAGAATGTTGTGAAACAACTCCAACGATCTCGCACGATTCGTTGGTTGATATTCCTTGAGTAGCATACGGTAAGCTTCCATACCGTTCTCCTCAGCTACATGCTTTACAACTCGGTACGGCCTTCCTTTAGTGTATGAACAAAGAACACTGTACAGGCGTCTGCTTGTTTCCTTTGCTTCTGTAGACATCTCAGCCATCTTCACTTGCTTATCATCTTTTAGGTTCCTTTCTGCGATGTCCATGATCTTCACCATGTTGGAATCCACTGCTCCAAGCCAGATCCGCATCCTGTTCCTGAACTCTGTCCATCCACTCTTCTCTTCTTGCCATGTTCCTGGGGAAAATGCTTCGGGGCTTTTAATCAGCTTGTGCAACTCCACTTCTCCAGGCTTTCTTTGTTCCTTTACTGCTTTCTCCAGAGATGCTCCTATCTCCTCAAGTGTCGTTGCTGCATTCGTGTGGGCGTCTGCCAACGCTGTTTGCGCTGTCTTCTGCTGTTCCTGAACTGCTGTCAGGGTTTCCTGGAATGCTTGTGTAAGTCCTGCTTCTCTTTGACTTCCTGAAGCTGCTGAGTTCCTGATCTCCTCTGCTAGTGTTTGTATTCCTTGTAAGGTCTGTGCATTGATCTCGGCAAGTGCCTTCAATGCATCCTCCATTCCTTTTGCTGTTTCAAGGTTGCTGTACACTAGTGCTGCTAAAAGTAGCGACTTGCACTGTTTCCTGCACACTGCTTGTGCTCTCCTTTCTCCTCTTGTCTTCCTTTGGTGCTTTGAGCGGTTGCTTGCTCTTGCGAAAAACACACTAGAATAGTACGACAGGGTGATCCAAGTAATCAGTCCCATTGGGGTTCCTAAGAACACTGCTATGCGAATTCCTTGAAATACAACTCTGTTGGAAATGACTTCCTGAACTATCACATGCACGACGTCGTGAAACTTCTTTCCTACAGTTGCTAGCTTTTCTACGAAACTGTGAACATGTTCCTGTACAAATTTCCTCAGTACTTCTCGCTGTTGTTTTACTAGGTACCTAGGGGCGTAGCCTGACTCAAGGCTCTCACTCTCCTGGTTCTCGGTGTTCTGGTTGCCGTTCCTGTTCTCTTCCGTGTAGTACTCGCCGGTCACGCTAACGACGCTGTAGAGCTCGTTCATCACTTGGTTCATGCACAACAAAGCGTACGGTACCATGACTTTTCCTATCTCCACATAGTCCTTAATCGTGTATGCGTTTGTGTTCCTGATCGTGTTCACGTTGGTGCCGTCGGGGTTCACGCTGCACTCGTTGTAGCCTAGCTGGTAGTACTCGCCGTACACGTCGTAGTTCCTGTATCGGTTCCGGTGCGTATTGGGCTTCCTTCTGCTCGACCACACTGCCATGAGCTCACTCTCGTCGCTCTCCATGTAAGTGAGTTCCTTTCTCCCACGGCTCACATCCTTGGAGGGTAAGGCGTCTCCAAGGGCAAGTTCTTCCTTGGTCTCCTCGTTGTTGCCAAGGGCCTGCCACGGTCTCACCGCCATACTTCTTGCTCCTGGGACCAAGATCATCCCGCACAAAGTTGCGAGGCTTCCCAGTGCGAAACCAACCAGCAGCACCATACATGCTGCCAAACCGTAGCACTTCATGTTCCTTTTCTCTCTCTCTTCCACCAACACTCGGTCGGGGTAGCAATCGCTGCAAGCGTCAAAGTCTCGCGCGTTTCCTGCTGTCACGTTGTGGTTGCGAAGGTGTCCACAACCTCTGCGGTGGTACTTTGTTCCTGAACGGACTGCGATCCTGAGCGTGGGCATGTTGAGCACTGTCTCCGTCTTCTTGGTGATCTGCTCATTTGCGCGCATCTGCTTCCATCCGGCAACGAGGCAAACTGCCATGGCGCCGAGCATCATGGTTCCTATGGCTACGAGTAGCATCATCGCTGCCAAGGAGGTTCCTGGAGGCAGCTCCGCTACCATGTTAAAGAACGGGCTTCACTAAGGGTTCCTACCCACAAAGACTGTCGGACACTTTTGTTCCTGGGCACGGTGTGTCCTGGGGTCTCGAGCCTGCACGTCGCGTGTGCGTGACGGCTGTTCCTGTACATTAACTGTACTGCACTAGCTGTGTTACTGTTCCTGGCAGAATGTTTAACAAAGAGAGGACGTTGGGGATGCTTGAATCTTGAGCGCAACAGCTACAACGTGAGTCTGATTTCTCTCTGATTTTTGGACTTCATAATCTTCAAAAACACGACCAAGGATCGCAGTAAGGGTGCCTTTGAAGTAGTGTTGGGACTCTGATTTCTTGGCACTATCCTTCAATCCTCGTCTCAAGAATTCAACAAGACTCTTCGTGTTGGAGGCCAGCGTGTAGTGGGCAATGACTTCAGGCTTAAAGTCAGCAGCTTCAACCATCGGCTTGAGGTGAGTTTTGCTAAAACCATAGCCATCAAGTACCCTCTTGACACGCTGCCATCCCCAGAACACGCTGTCCCTGGGCCACGTAATGATGAACCTCGCTTTGTACTTCTTAAGAGCATCGGCGATGTCAACAAACGAAGCCCAAGTCTTGGAGAACATGATGCTATTGAGCTCGTCCTGATCCTTGTTTGTACCCCCCGGATTCCGTTGATGGAACCAAAGAAGTACAGAGGCGCCAGCCTTGTGGTAATCCCTGGCTAACTGGATGATTGCCTTCCTAGTCTCAGGAGGATCAAGCTCACTAGAATTTCTAATCTTAATCACCTTTGTATCGGGGCTATACCTTATATCAACGTCACAAGCAGAATGAGTTCCCTGCGAACAATCCACAACGAACACAATCCTTTTGTATGCGGCTTCGGGCCTCGGCGTCTGCCGGGCGATCGGATCGCTGGTGGCCGCTGCCGATTTCCTTGCAGGCAGCTTGTGCGGTGCCACACACATCAACTGTAGTGCTCTATTCCACTTCTCAGCACTAGTGAATGGTTTTGTAAGGACATCCGCAGCTTGGAGCAAGGTGTTGATATAAGCAAGTTCGTAATGTTTTCGTTTGAACTGCTCTGAGATCCAGCCTAGATTGAGGCGTTGGGTCTTATCAGCATGCCGGAATGCGGGAGACTTACCTGATTCAAGAATGCGAATCGTGGCCTGGTTATCTTCAAGAACAACAGGCTGAACAGAGTGAGGGACCGACACGATCAACCCTATGTCGGTGTCATTCCTGGTAGGTGCGTTGTCACAGTCACCCCCCGTGTTCCTGATGCCATCGATCTCACGATGCAGGTATGCCTCTGCTTCCGCATGGCGGCGATAGTCCCTGACTGATCTACGATACGCGCAGATGCCGGCTTCATATTCCTTATCAAGGATCTCATCAAGCATGTCTCTTTCTTCCCAAGCCACATCTGATTGGTATGCAAACCATTTACCTTTCTCAAGGAGCCAAACATTACGAATGTGCGAAGTGAGATTATCGGGTGGTGGAATCACCTTAATCTTATTGTACACATCCAGCACACGCCCGTCGTCAAGCTCTTGAAGGCCGGTGAAAGTGATCTTTCCAAACTCGGGCAAGGGAGTGGTTTTAGGAACAAAAGGTTTGGACTCTCTCGTCAGAGGAGTGGGCGATTTCGTTGCAGTATCCCCCCCCGCGTTCAGGAGCACACTCCAAAGTGCGGATGAAGGAAGGCCTAAGGCTCTCAATGCAACATTGGCACACACAACCTCTGCTTCAGTGGAACTGAGTGCAGTGCTCGTTTGTTTCTTGCTAAAAGCGGCGAGAGGGTAGTAGGTGTTGGGACCAACAAGTACCAGGATTCCTCCGGACGTAGATTTGTTGTCGTGCTCACCAGCATGGTCGCTGTCAGCGAACAACCAAAGCTTGCATTCAGAAGGCTTATCTCCTATAAAACACTTCATGGTATAGTGCTTGGTGCTGTTCACGTAGCACATAAGCCTATGCAAAGCCTTATCACAGTCGGAAGACCACTTGGTGACCCTACTAGCCAACCCCTGAACGGCCCGAAGCAGATCGTATCTGGCCATCCTTGCTGCAAAGAGCAACTTCATGAGGACTCGACTGGCGATGGGAGCCAGCCTGCCTTTTGCTTCGGCCTCAGTTTCCACTGGGCGAGCGATTTTATCATCATAAAAGGGTGTGCTGACCTTCTTGAGATTGTGGTACTCAGGACCAGCAAGTTGCTTGTACTTGTCTATGGCTTGTTGCAGAAAGGACGACATGTCATAGATGACCTCACGAACTTTCTTGTACATGCAACCTTGATTGTCACCCAATTGGTTGATATCATAGAACGCTTGTTTCTTAGCTTCCTTCTTGGCTTCATTCTTATCCCTGACGCGTTGCACAGCGGCCATAGCACTGGCGCGATCATGGGAACCAGAACAAATATAAGTGGTACCTGTCCACAGCTCCCCCCGCTTTGCGCGGTTACCATTATCATCCCACAATTCGTGAACGACATCGGGTTTCCCAACATCAGTGAGATGGGTACACCTGTGATGCCCCAGCCCATAAGCTGAAGCTTCCGCTTGGCGGGGTTGATAAAGAGCTTTGCGAGGCTGACAATGATGTCGAACCATTACACCTTCTTCGGGGAACGATTCAGTGTAGTCTTCTTTAGCTGCAACACTAGCAGGCTTCGCCGCCGGATCGGGAACGGTCTTGTCAAAGACGTGAGCGAAAGGATGGTCGGCCTTCCTGAGGGTGGAAGTGTTGGTGATGTGATCACAACCCAGATATCTTCCGACCGGGGTAGGCGTATCCATATCGATCTTAGACCCGATAAGTT
>CAJNDT010005445.1:105000-325052 GCA_905221615.1 Symbiodinium sp. CCMP2592 | reverse complement strand
CAATTGGAAGCAATCGTCAGCTGTGACACAGCATCTCAACGAGATGAAGTTCAATCTGATGTTCATCTGAGTGAATGAACTTGGACCTTGCAGAGGTTTCCAAAACACTTCAATGTTTCTTTTCAGTCACTTGCTTTCGCAGTGTGGACCAGACCAGGAGAACAGTTCCAGAGAGAGTGTGTGCGTGTTTTTCAAAAAGTCTGTGATGTGTACAATTCTTCAGGAAGATGTGCCATGCTTGATCGGAGACCAGTTGAGTGCTCTCAGAATGTTAAATAGGACACTGTCACCTGCCGGTCTGTGCTGATTCGCAGCATTACTATTTGTCAAGTGAGTCAGTGAAGCTTCTTTGCAATAGGGCTACTTGCTGCTGCTGGTTCGCCCATTGCAATGGGGAACCGATTTTGTCAACACCGAGCAGGAGCTTCTTTGTCTCCCGGTGGTCATCGCGATTGTGGAGGAAGCTGTTTGTTCAATTGTGAGATGCACGATCAACCTTGCATGAGAACAAAATGGGGACACCAAGTCCATTATTGCACACTGTGCATACATAGTGGATTGGTACAACGAGACGGATATAAGGCGTACCACCCTTGACGACGTCAGACGGAGGTCCACAGCTGATTCCCAACAACGTGGTGAATTAAATGGAGAAGGTGATGAGGATTGATTCCGTTTCACTGATTCTGCTGGCAGCTTGTGGCATTGCTGGCAAAACATCTCTTTGTGTTGCAAGGCTTCACATCTTTGCCAGTGCTTGTGATTTGTAAATCCCTGTTATCCAGAGCTTTGTGTGATAGACAGACAAGCCCTGCACACAGATTTGCATTGTGGAGCTGGGTGTGTGTGTGTTGTGTTCTTTTCCTAAATGCGCCCGCACTTGTACTAAGGAGATGATGCAAATCGTCAGTGGGCCGGCCCCCAGCAAAACAGATTGAATGTACAGCATGTTGTGACAATTCCAAACATGATTTTCAGTGGATGCTGGCTTGTTCTGTTTGATGTTTTTGTCATCGGTGTGCTTCATGTCAATGTCATCAATCGCAATATCACAATGTTCCTGCAGTGTTTTGGTTCAAGAGGAGGAGCACTCTTTGTAGCAAGTCGAGCTGCAACATGGGCGATGAGGCAGCTGCCCAGGAACGCCGACTGGCCAAACTTTGGCGGATGAACAAGCGATTGATCGATGACTCGGCTCCACCTTATGGCTGTGTCGGTTTTGACTTGATGAGCTGCCTGGTTCCACGCCCAATGCTTGGAGAAAGAAAACAAGAGTGGGAGGATAAGGTCTACAACTTCAAAGCGCTCATGAAACTCAATCCTTCCGCCTCGCAGCTGATGGGGCTTGTCCTCCATGCTGCAATATTGGCAATGCTTGCACAGCAATGATTCTCAAGTTGTAATTCGATCAATTCAGCCAGCTGCCTGATTCGTGACCAAAACAATTGTGCAGATGCCCATTGAGAGTTGCATGTGAGCTTCACTGTCATGTTCCACCTTGCAGAAAAGTTGAAGAAAGCAGCAGACGTGGTGTTGCATTGCACAGTCATGTGGTTCCATGATGACTGTGTTCGGAGAAAGAGTCTCAGTCCGATCCTTGTCTCGTTCTGAATTACAACTGACAAGTGGATGAAGGAGTTGTGATGGTGGTCTCGGCTGTGACCAAATACATTTGTCATAATTCCAACCAATAGTTGATGTATTCAACACCTGCAAGACAGGATGTCAAAGTGCATTTTGACAACAGTTCCAGCACAACTGGATGCATTTCGTCTGTCATTTCGGTTTGCTTGCAATGCATTTCGGATCCAAAACGGACGTCCAATCCTTCATTTCAAATGCATTACCAGCTCACAGAATGCAGATGCTGGATGCATTCAACATGTGCCAGACAGCATCTCAAAGTGCATTTTGACAACAGTTCCAGCACAACTAGATGCATTTCGTCTGTCATTTCGGTTTGCTTGCAATGCATTTCGGATCCAAAACAGACGTCCAAACCTTCATTTCAAATGCATTACCAGCTCACAGAATGCAGATGCTGGATGCATTCAACATGTGCCAGACAGCATCTCAAAGTGCATTTTGACAACAGTTCCAGCACAGCTGGATGCATTTCGTCTGTCATTTCGGTTTGCTTGCAATGCATTTCGGATCCAAAACGGACGTCCAAACTTTCATTTCAAATGCATTTCCAGCTCACAGAATGCAGATGCTGGATGCATTCAACATGTGCCAGACAGCATCTCAAAGTGCATTTTGACAACAGTTCCAGCACAGCTGGATGCATTTCGTCTGTCATTTCGGTTTGCTTGCAATGCATTTCGGATCCAAAACGGACGTCCAAACCTTCATTTCAAATGCATTTCCAGCTCACAGAATGCAGATGCAGGATGCATTCAACATGTGCCAGACAGCATCTCGAAGTGCAGTTTGACAACAGTTCCAGCACAACAGGATGCATTTCATCTGTCATTTCGGTTTGCTTGCAATACATTTGTAGTCCAGAAAAAGTGTGCACCAATTTGATTTCAATGCAACATCGGCCCGCCAGAAATGCATTTCGAGGAAGTGTTCAATGCATTTACATTCTCGCTGAACCTGTCTCAAATGTGCACATCGTTGTCGGCAGACCTGCATTTGCATCATTCCAGAAGGACTGGCTGATTGCCAAACACTCTTAAAAGCACGTGTTCTGCTTCAATTCTGGTTTCAATTCTGAAACCAATGCATTTTGCAGTCAGCTTCTTTGCATGAAAGCTCAGCTACCAATGGCTCCGATACCAATTTGCATGCAAGACCAAAGCTCCGCTACCAATACAAACCCCTAGAAACACCTGAGTCAAGCCACTTCTGAATGCAAACGTAATCATTCTCTCCAAACAGTTTGGTCCAGAAGTACACGAAATTGTGTAGCAAGGGAGGAAGGTATCCTCTAAAAAACAGACCAAAGCTCAGCTACCAATGCAAACCCCTAGAAACATTTGAGTCAAGCCACCCCTGAATGCATCGACTTTGTATATAGCCATCACCAATACAATCAATGCACGTCCTGTGGCAGGCAGGTCAATGGAAACCAGAGCCAGAAGCTGCAAGCATTGGAATTACATTTCTGTCACCTTCCAAAAAATCAAAAACTACATTTCTGTCAACCTCGAAAATATCAAAAAGTCATCAAAAGTTCTCAAAAGTTCATCAAAAGTTCATCAAAATGTCATCAAAATGTCATCAAACCGTCGAAAATATCAAAAGTTCTCAAAAATTCTCAAAAGTTCATCAAAAGTTCATCAAAAGTTCATCAAAAATGTATAGAAACCTGTTAAGGGAACAGTTTTAGACTGTATTTCACTGATGAACAAGCTGAGAATTGTCAATTTGGAACACAATTGCTGTTGCACTTTCAATCTACTCATGCGCGCATGTGCGCGCGCGCCCGCGCGCATTCGCGCGCGAGTATCTGAAGAGAACGTTCATTGATGTGCATCTGGACAGAGAAGAGCTGGGGCTGTTCACAGGTTCTCTTTGATGACAACTGCATTTGCCTTGCATTTGCTCTCAAGTGGAAGATTGAGAGAAACAAGAGTTCACTGTTTCAAATGCATGGTGGCTTGAAATGTATCCACAATTCCTTGCATTTGCAATGTTTCGAATTGGCCCATAATTCAAGAATGTCTGTGGGAAAATGCATTGGAACAAAAGTTTTTGCATGGGTGGAGCGGAATCTTTGCATGGAAGCTACCATTTGGGATGTTTCAAAATTCGCCTGTAATGCAAGAATGTCTGTGGGAAAATGCATTGGAACAAGAGTTTTTGCATGGGTGGAGCGAAATCTTTGCATGGAAGCTTGCATTTCGAATGTCTCCAAATTGGCCCACAATGCAAGAATGTCTGTGTTGAAATGCATTGGTTGCATGGGTGGGACTAAATCTTTGCATGGAAGCTACCATTTGGGATGTTTCAAAATTCGCCGGTAATGCAAGAATGTCTGTGGGAAAATGCATTGGAAGAAGAGTTTTTGCATGGGTGGAGCGAAATCTTTGCATGGAAGCTTGCATTTCGAATGTCTCCAAATTGGCCCACAATGCAAGAATGTCTGTGTTGAAATGCATTGGTTGCATGGGTGGGACTAAATCTTTGCATGGAAGCTACCATTTGGGATGTTTCAAAATTCGCCGGTAATGCAAGAATGTCTGTGGGAAAATGCATTGGAACAAGAGTTTTTGCATGGGTGGAGCGAAATCTTTGCATGGAAGCTTGCATTTCGAATGTCTCCAAATTGGCCCACAATGCAAGAATGTCTGTGTTAAAATGCATTGGTTGCATGGGTGGGACTAAATCTTTGCATGGAAGCTACCATTTGGGATGTTTCAAAATTCGCCCGTAATGCAAGAATGTCTGTGGGAAAATGCATTGGAAGAAGAGTTTTTGCATGGGTGGAGCGGAATCTTTGCATGGAAGCTACCATTTGGGATGTTTCAAAATTCGCCTGTAATGCAAGAAGGTCTGTGGGAAAATGCATTGGAACAAGAGTTTTTGCATGGGTGGAGCGAAATCTTTGCATGGAAGCTTGCATTTCGAATGTCTCCAAATTGGCCCACAATGCAAGAATGTCTGTGTTGAAATGCATTGGTTGCATGGGTGGGACTAAATCTTTGCATGGAAGCTACCATTTGGGATGTTTCAAAATTCGCCGGTAATGCAAGAATGTCTGTGGGAAAATGCATTGGAACAAGAGTTTTTGCATGGGTGGAGCGAAATCTTTGCATGGAAGCTTGCATTTCGAATGTCTCCAAATTGGCCCACAATGCAAGAATGTCTGTGTTGAAATGCATTGGTTGCATGGGTGAGTCTTAATTTCTTTGCATGGGCACAGTCATGAAAATGGCAATTTCCCTTTTTCAAACAAAGTCCATATTGGTTGCTGTGTTGTGTGAGCAGGACAATTGTTTGCATTGCCCGAACATTTTGGCTCAACTCTGTGAATTGCATGAACATTGTGCTGGCTGTCTAACATTTCATGTTCTCAATTGTCGAACAAGACCAGGTCAACATTGTGGTGGCTGTGTAGCTCATATTTCCTTTTGCCATCCTGGACATCAAACATGTGGGTTCATGTCAATGGATGGGTCAAGCTTCCGCCTGGAGCACAGGTCTGGCATGAGGCTGAGTCGGGTGCACGCAACAAGCGGACTTGGGAAGCCCCAAGCCAAAGCAGCGAAGACCCCACACCACATGAGACTACGGATTGGGCAGGTCGTGGCTGGCGGAACTACGATCAAACAGAAGGAGTTGCCATCCAGTCAAGTCAGGACACTCCAGTGGACATGGAAGAAGACAACGACCGTCCGATTCAGCAAAAGAGCAAACACCAGAAGATGACATATCCTTGCGACTCCTGGGAGGCAGACTCCTGGGATAATCCAAAAGACTCCTGGTGGAAGTGGAAAGGCTGGCATGATTGGAATGAGTCCTACCCGTCTGCGCTGGTTGACTCCACGGCAGAGGCCAACCCGGGTGAGGTCAACCCGAACCCGGAGGCCAACCTGAACGCGGAGGGTGCCAGTTACACAAGTCTTCAAGGAGAGGAGTCAGTGGACGCAAAAATGGCAGGTGCTGTGCAGTCAATGCAATTGAGTTCAGAGATTCCATTGCCTCCATTGCCTTCAGATTCCAATGCAGCTTTGCTCTTGCCGAATCCGAATGTGATCGCTTCTGATGCTCCGGACTTGGTTCTTCCAGCAGCAACAGCAGCAGCAGCTGCCTCGAGCTCTTCAGGGGATTTGGCTCTGAGTCCAACCCGGTCTGAATCTCAGTTGCCAATGGCCAGTGGCGATGGTGTGCACACTAAATTCAAGTTGCAGCTTCTGAAACATAAGAACAACGAGTCCAAAAAGAGGAAGAGCCAAAGGAATGACAAGCACAAGTGACAAATTTTGAACAACTGTATAAAGGATCAAGCAAGTTGAATTCACTACTTGTGCTGTATTGCAGAATTGCAGCAGCACCGTGCTCAATAACAGCTTCTTCCTTTGCCATGTGTATAGATTATGTTGGCTTTTTTTGCATAGGGGCAAGCACGATTGTGACATTCATGTCAAAATTCCAGTGCGGTTCTTTGGGATGTTACTTGTTCAATTGCTTTGCCACCACTGTCAGCGAGGTCAGGCCATGTGATGTCCTCCATGATTTGTGCATATCTTGGCTCAAGGCAGAAACATGACTTTGGCTGAAGAACAGCAATGGGCTTTGGAAGCAGTGCAGGCTCTACCGCCTACTTGGCCGGAGGTGGAAGGAAACCAAGTCAGTGATTGCTTGTTACATTTGTTGCAGTGTGACCTGCCATTGGCCTGGTCTCATCGATTGCTTGTCTTCAAAGCCAAGACCATGTTGGCGGCTCTCATAGCTCCGTCACCCCATGATGTGCCAGCAAACAATTCTGACGATGATGATACACTTCTGACAGCTGATTCATTTCAATTGAGGTGGCATTGTGTCAGTGCCTTCAGAGCAATCATCCTGATGTGTTTGTCCTTTGAACAAAACCGCTGTGTTGTTTGTTAAATCATAACACATAACCATAATAAAGTGTTGCTGCCCCACTGAGGTCACTACGTGCTGGAGGATCTGCAGGTGCTCTGTGACTTGGAGATTGACATTTCCGATTCACGGTCAACATGGCAACAAGTGAGGACTCTCTTGGCTGACTGCTTTCAGTCAAATTCAATTTCGCAATGTTCACACCCGGGCCAGAAAGGGTCGGGCAAAACCAAAAGTGAGATTCGGCAGTGGTACAAGGACAATGTTTACTAGCTCGCTTGTTTCTGCTAATACTGTGTGGACCAACACGGCTCGGAATGGCTGCAACAAATAAGAAGCTCTGTGCTTTTCGGAGCTTTCTGTACTGTAGTCAGCTGTATGTCCTGCAGTGTTGCTTCAACTTTGAATTGTCAATTGTGTTTGCCTGAATTGCTCAAGGGTTCGGTTTGAAGTACCATTGCTACAGGAACACCAATTGCCTGTAGTTGCAGAAGCCATGGCAGGGCTTATTCCCCGACGCCACAAGCGGGCCCGTCTTGCGGATTCCAGGAATGGCAATGGACAGCACATGGTCATGACAGGCCAGATGCAGCCGACCATGCCCCCAATGATGTTTCCAGCTCATCCTTACATGACCATGAACCCCGGCACATTGATGGGCATGAACCCGGGTATGAACATGCCCATGATGCACCCATGCACTGGCATGCAGAATAATGTCGATGCCCATGCACGGTTCGGCAAACCCGGCTGCTGCGATGCAGGGCAATCCGATGATGAATGCCCAGATGAATATGATGCCAGGATTCTCCCCCCCCAGGTGAATGAGGTGGATGACGATTCGGAACAGGAAGAGGAGGAGGAATCCGACAGGGCCACAGCACAACATCAGCAGGTGGTTCCGGAAGTTCCATCAGCATCGGGCTCGGGAAATGAAGTGCCTCAGGGCCCTGTGACAGTTCCTGCTCATCCTGTGCAGCCCCTCCCACCACCCACAGTCGGCTATGTTTACAACAAGGGGGAGGATGCCACAATCACAGGGAGCACAACAGTATTGAAAGGTCTTCCAAGGACAAGGCTTGTGGCCAGCTTGGAGAAATTGTACGGTGAGCTGGAGGCGGGACAGGAATTCCCATTTGTGTCACTTGTTTTTGTTTGTGCATTTGACAATTTGTCTAACATGATGAGAAGATGCTATGAACGCTGAGGCTGGGTACCTCAGTCAATTGAGCCAAAGGGGACTCTTGGTACTTCTGTGGATGCTGACGAGGCTCAGGCCAAGTAGCCGGCTCTCTTATCTCCGTGACTTGTCAGATGTTATTGCCAGGACACTATAGAGGAAATGTCATTTTGGGTCAGTGAATGATCATGCCATTACGGGTTGTTCGTCTGGTCGGTTTTTTCAGCTTTATTATTCATAAGAACATTCAATTGAGACTTCATCTTTGGCTGTGCAGGTGTGATATCCTACGAAGACTTGCACATGCGGTTCCAAACGGCATTCAATCGTGTCCGACGGTGCGAACCACAGTTCATGGAACAGTTGGCCTCGAAGCTGCCCCTGAATTTGACAGACGCTGCAATAGAGGAGATTGCTCGCCCTCTGGGCTGGCAGGACTCATTCATGAAGCCTGTCAGCATCTGTTTTGCGAAAGCTCCAACCTCAGGTGACGTTGGCATGATTTTGCAGGCAGGGGCGAAAGCAACAATGCCGCCAGCACGTGCCCGCCCAGCACCTGTGGCAGTAAGTGCAACTGCAAGCCCACCACCTGCACCGGCAAAGGCGCCTCTGCCGGCACATGCCAAGGCTGTCACACCTGCCCCGATCCGGGTCCCACCTGTGCGAGCAACGTCTGGGCCACCTCAGCCCGCAGCCCCTGCAGCACCCCGGGTGCCCCCTCCGCCCAAGCAGGCCGGCCATGCAGCAATGCCAACAATGCCTTCGGCAGAACCATCAACAAGCACATCCCCTGCTGTGGCTCCCAAGGCTATGCATACTTTGAGCAAAGCAATGCCAGCGATGCCCCCCGCATCCCCTGATCATGTTGTGCCTCCAGCCAACCCTCCCACAATTGAGCCCGAGACATTGGAGCATGCTGTGGTTGAACCAGTTGTGGCAGCAACACCCCGCGAGCATCCACCCGCTCCCGATGCAGCAGCCGGACCCCCAGCCACCCTTGCAGCTGGAACAGTTCAGCAGGACCAGCAAGAGATCCAAGCAGAGTCAGAGGCCATTGAGCTTCCCATATGTCTCATTTGCCAGGACGGAATGGATCCCACGAGTGTTGCTTGCTTCAGCTCCATCTCCAGTGTAGACCTTGTGAGTGTTGTGATGTCCTCATTTGACAATTTGTTTTGGTTGCCAGGACACCATGGATGAGGGGGAACAAGTCTTGCTCCGGCTCCACTGCGGGCATTGGTTTCACGAAGACTGCATCCTGCGCTGGGCGGAATCGACAAACACCAGACCGGGAAGTCGTTGCCCACTACGTTGCTCGATTCCGGAGCCGATGGACGTGGATGAGGGAAATCGCAATGGTCAGGAGGCCGACCATGGCTTCGAGATCCTGGAGAACACTGAACCCAATACAATTTTTGCTTGAGTGGCAGTAACTCAGTAGATCAATTCAGCAGTTGCACAGCATTTCATTGTCTTGCATGGGTATGGATGGCACATTAAAGTGACAACCAATTCAATCCTAAATACAATTTTCACAGGGAGCCCAAAGCACGCCAATGGCTGTTGCACTGATGACGATTACTGGATGCTGCATTGCCGATTGCGGCTCATTTCAGTTCCGACACAAGGCTGTCTTCAAGTCCGTGAGGGGTTCGCGGAACAAGGGCGAAAAAAATTGCAATTGCACTCATGGCCAATAGCTTCACAAGTTCTCATGTGGTTGTTCTCTGTTCGGTGCAGACATTTTGTCATGTTTCTGTAGCTTCAATTTCGCCTGGGATGTTCCACCTAAATAATAAGAGGGACATTTCCCCCCACGTTAAGGCAATGTGTGAACTGTAAAATTACATGGCTCAACATTTGTGCAATAGAACTTTGACATTTCAAATCGCAAAGTTACAGTACACATAATATGTGACCATGGCTGAGCCATGTTTCCAGCATGTGCCCGCAAATGCAGACTCTTTGGTCATGGAAGGTCTTGCTGTGGCTTTTGGCCCGGTGGCATATCGCAATCCTGATGATTCCCAGCTGTACTGGGATCTGCAATATGTCATGGACAAGCTTATGGAGAATGGCGAGCAAAACGCTCTGACGAAACATGCCAAAACACTGAAAGACCTTTGCTTGTCCGAGGATATCCTGACAGAGAAAGATTTGCATTATCGTTCAATGAACCTCAGGCCACGAACCTCAACTCTACAAGTTTAAATTATGAAATCCTTGACAGTACATGTATGCACACACATACTCAAATACTTGGCAAAAGTGGCCCTGGTTCAGGACAAGTATGTTGAATTGCAATTGTGCCAGTACCATGCTGCTGATGATGTTCTTTGCAAAGCTACTGGACAAAAGCCAAACTGCAGCCAAGTCGACCTACCTCTGGGATATGTTCCGGAAAATCTCAGCAGAGGCTACAACCCAGGCATACGCGGCTGGACAGCATGGCTTGAGCATCGATGTGCATGGCACTGCTGGGAACCATGTCCTCATGTTGCAGCCCAATGGAATGGTCTTGGGAGTGCAAGACTTTCTTTCCTCACTACATGCTTCAGTTCTGGAGTCTTGGAGAAAGGTTTGGGGCAACATGTACTCAGAAGCTGTACTGTCAGGCCCTTGGCAGGGAGAACTTCTGTTTTTGGATGTGCTCGCTTTTGTCCTCAATGCTGCGAAGGTCCGTCGATCCAGAAACATGTCACCCTGGAAAAACCATAGCTTGGCTGCTCTGCAACAATTGCGAGCCACTGTCTTCCAGATTTTGCATGGAGCTATGGCCCACAGCATTTTGGAGCATGTAGAGGCAAACCAAGCGTTGGAGAGAGCAGTTCCTTCACGACGACTGTCAGGGCGAGGAAGGAGGTTGGCTGTTGGGTAAGGTTGATTTCTGCATTCAGGAGTCCGGGGGCATCATTTCATTTGAAATCAATTTGTCAAGTGAGTTAAGTTATGAAGTTGCAGTTGCATTGCTCGCAGGTCTGCTGATGATGGAGAAGACCCTCGCCGGAAAATGTCCGTTTACCGGATTTGGGACTTCATTGAACAAGCACGCAACACAAAGGTCTCGATGATGAAGTTGGCTGAGATCAGAGAGACGGACAGAGATGGCGGTGTCAGGCCTGGCTCTGTTTCTCTGTGGCAGCGGAAGATGCTGAGCTTGTACAAGCAAGAAAGCTCCTTGTCATTTCTCAATGTTCGGAAGCTGACCATGGTCACTGATTCTTCCCACCACAGCACGAAAGATTGGCTTGTGAGTCTTTTTTACAACAGTTCTGCCAATTGTTTTGCCCATGCCACTGCTCAATTTGTGAACTCGGCCAAAATCCTTCGCCCGGGACAATATGACCTTATGCCGGAAGTCGAACGTTTGGCGGCACGTCGAGAAATTGAGAGACTTTCGACCCTGAAGTTTTTCCAGGCTGTCAGCAGTCAGTGCTTCAAAATCGCCGGGTTGCAAATAACCGATTTCCAGCCGGACTCTCAGCTGCTGTCCATGTTGGCCCCATTGAACCCGGGAGACCAAGCAACTTTTCGTGGTGCAGAATGGGAAGTCATCCGTACAGAGGATCCAGCCACAGTGCACAGTATGAGTTTTGACGCACAGTCTGCAGACATGATTCCGATGTTGCACATATTGATGGATCAAGGCAGCATCGGGTGTGCCGCCAACGCATTTTCCTTGGACCAGAACTTGCTCGTACATTACAGTTACGACAAAATCCATCGCCTGCATAGGGATATCAAGGGGCCGCTCAGAGGACAACTCCACAAAAATGTCCTCCTAACGACGTTCATGTGGACCCTGAACTACAAGCCCTTCGGCTCTGGCGGCTTCTTTGCAGAGAAACAGGACGCACTCGAAAGTTTTCTGCAGTCCAACAACGAGGCCAGGCTTTTCCAATTCTCAATATTGTACAATTCATATAATAATATAGTCAGTATTTGTTTAACCAATACAATTCTACTTGTACCTCAGCCAGGAAAGCGAAATCTTCGACAAGTACAAGACTCGCATTGCTTTCGAGTTTAATATGAGGGGAGCCTCAGACCACGATGTCTGGACCGCGCTTCCGGAAAAAATGAGATCCTGGAAAGTCAAGGGGGGATGCACGAAACCGTCTCGGTGGTTTTCGTGGAATGAGGCTGCTGCGGAAAATCTGTCCGAGTTTACGGCCTCCCGAATGGTTTTGGAGTGGTACCTTCGTTCCGAGCAAGGTCCGGATGACATCAACCAACCTCAATTGTGTTTCAAAGAAGCTAAAGGACTGAAACTGGCCTATCTGGGCCATTCATGGGTGACTTGGGAGAACGCACACATTATTGCACGGCTGCAGGAGCCTTGCTGGGACTACTACAGTGCACAACTCCACGAGATCAAAACTGTCGAGGACGCTTTGACCGAGACACAGGTCATGAGCACTAGCTGGAACCAGCACTGGAGTTTGAGAGGAATTGCGGCAATCATGGTTTCCGAAGAGACTTGGGATGATTTGCTGTTTTGGGTCCAGGAGTCTGAAACATTCATAACGAAAGTCATGGATTATGGCTTGGAGATGCTGGCGAATCGGTGTGCAACATTTTCCAAGTATGGCTCCCCTCCGGAGTGTTACACCCAAGTGCTGAGTGGTCCTTCTCCCCATGCCATCAATGCCATGAAACTGATGAAGACAGATTGGCTTTGCTTGCAAAGCCTGGAATGCAGTGGCGCGCCTAAGGCTCGCATGCTGAGTGCAGATCTCAGGTTGACTTTTGATCCTTGCATGCGCTACACTGCCCTTCAGTTTCAGTCAGTTGGCTGGCGTTTGAATTACCAAGCAGGACTAGATTTGTTGCGCTTTCTCACAGCCACATTTCCGGACAGCAAGATCGTCGAGGATTGTCACCAACTCTTACGAACAGCCACAGGTCCGAAAGCACACCAAAAACTCACGGGGACATGTATCCAGCAGCTGCTGACCAACTCCGACATATTGGAGTGTCGGGGCATGGCTCACCCTGCCAAGTTGAGCAGAGAGAAGTTCCTGAGGTACTGGCACAAGGCCAAGGATGATTTCAGAGCCAATCCAGAATTTGTTGCCGCACATCACAAGCTCCCCAAGGAAATGTCGAAAGTCCTAGCAACCAAAACGTGGGACACCATTTCTGAACAACAATTGATTGTTTCTGCAGCATCATGGTCCTTCCTGCGCTACTATTCGCAGAACAACTTGAGCACGCAGAACGTGAAATTGAAGGCCTGGGGTGAATCAGCAAAGTAGCGGTCTGTGATTGAATAGCTCTGTTCTAAGAACAACATGTTCCTGAGGACGGCTTGTGGGCTGTGTTTGCCCAGTTTGGGCAAATCATTACTTTGCGCAATGTGGAAGAGACCTACATTGTTCTGGGATCCTTCAAATGGGCAGTGTTGGCATGGCGGTTGTCCGAAGTTCATGAGGGCGGCAGGTGCTCGGGCTGGCAGTTGCAAGTGGAGGCCGGTTGCTCATGGCAGTTCCTTCACAACCCTGAGGAATGGGAAGCATGTGAAGCCACTCCGAAATTGTCAACACAGGCAGGACTCTATTTCAAAGCCACGTGTGGTTGGGAACCACTTGTGCAAAACACTTTGCGCTCCGGGCACAAAAGGACCTTTGCGGAGTTGACATTGATGGCGGACTACTTGAATGTGACACAACCCCACAAGAATTCCAAGAAGGAGTTGTTGAAACAGTGTCAGGAGTGTTTCGGAGAAGAGTTTGCAGAAGCTTGCCGTGAAGCTGCAGAGTCAGACACTCAGAAGGCTCCTGATGCAGATATGCCTGATGGTTTTCTATCAGCATTGTTGGACAACATGGAGCCCTCAGATAAACAGGATTTCCAGGACTTGGAGAAAGCCCTGATGCGACAGGAACAGCAGGCCGAGCAACAACGTTGGCAAAACATGTGGGATGAGAAGGTTGCAGAACAAAAGGCACCCTGGCAAGACCTTCCAGTGAGTTTCTGAGCTAGGCTTAGACTCAATTGTTGTGATTCAAATGTGACTCAATTGTGACTCAATTGTGATTCGATTGCAGGCCAAAAGAGCGAGGAGAGCTGTGGCAAAAGCCAAAGCAAAGTCAAAACCGTGTGCCAAAGCAAAATGCAAAGGCAAGGGCAAAGGAAAAGGCAAAGGCCGTGGAAAAGGCAATGGGTTTGGAAGAGGCACAGCTTTGGGCTTGCAAGGGCTGGCTCGCAGGCAAGCAGCGTCACGAAAACGCAAGGAGCAGGTGCTCGAACAAATGCCCGGACCAGCAGTGGAAGAAGATCCAGATATCTCTGAACTCAAAGAGGAGTTGGAAAGCCAGCTGTTGGACATGAATGTCATGGACGATCGAACAACTCCTGATTCATTGCCGGCAGAGCCTTGTGTCCATGCTCCCAGTCCAAGAGAGCCCGCCCCCTCACCGGAGCCTTGCGCCCATCCTCCCAGTCCACACACTGGTGAAGGAGAGCCCGCCCCCCCGGCGGAGGAGCCCTGTGTCGATGCTTCCCGTCCACACTCTGTGCTTGGTGGTGCCGGGGTCGCACACGAGGAAACAAAAGTGCAAGCACAGCCATCCAATGGGACCTTGCCGGATCCAATATCCGGGCCAAGGGACAGTGGAATGGCACAGGCCTCGTCCTCGAGCGGATCAGCCCCTGAGCAGGTCCTTGATGATGCTGCACATCGTGGCCAGGCATCGCAACGTGCTCCGCGCGAGCATGGTCCACACTTGAATAACACTCCCGACTTCCTGTCGGAGTTGGATCCACCCGAAGACTTCAAGTTGCGTCTCAGCTTCAACGATCATCGCTTCAAAGCCGAGATCATGACAAAACAGTATGTGTCAAGTGAGGGGAAAAAGTCTTGCAGCAAAAGCTTTGCTAACGACAGATCAGACTGGAAGCAAGCACTGGCTCAAGTGCATCGCTGGGCGTGGACAGAGTGGGAGAAGGCCAAACCTGAAAGGCAACTGCCGCCTCATTGTCAGCCTGGCACTATCCCTGAGGCTGTCCTGGAACGCCTTGCCCCGATTATCGACGCAATGCCTCCGCCCACAAAGTATGCCAAGTAGCCTCTTCAGTTTTTTTTGGTGATAAACACATCACAGGGGAAAACATGTCAGCAGGTTGCAGATTTCTGTCAATGTCATGTATGCAAGTATCGTGTTCTTAGCTTCAAGTCTTCGGTCGATTCAAGAAGTCACAGGGAGTGAGTTCATCCAGCCGAGTCCAATGTGTGTGAATCTGCTCCTGCTGTCATAGCGGCAACATGTTCGATTCACAATTTTGGCTTCAGCTTGTGCGCAGTTGCTGTTCATTCTGTGATTGAGTCTTTACAGTTACGTTGCAATTACAGTTGCTGAATGCCTGAAGTGTGCAATTGAAGATGACATGACATGAATCATGAAGTCTCACCATAGTTATGCTGCAGATTGCTCGGGGAGAAAGCGATCAGCAAAAACAAGCCTTCCTGACATTGTGTCCTGTTAGTTTGTGGAATGTGCTTGATATGCCAGGCAAGCATTGAATCCATTTGTTGCTCAAGTTGGACCAGAGGTATGGTTTAAAGTTATGTGGGACAACAAATCAATGTATTGATGTCAGTGAATCACCAACATGTCCAATTTCCAGTGGCCGTGCCAGCATGTGCTGGGATCATCGCTGGTCTTCAGTGGTAGTGCTGGGCCTGTGAAGCCAGCACGCAAGAAATGCAAAAGGAAAAAGAATGCTGCAGAGTCATTTGAGTTGGGAGGTAGATCAGTGGAGCGCCCGTGTACTCTTCCTGCCTTGAATTTTACCGATACAGTTACAGGAACTGATGAAATTGATGATCGGTTTGACACTTGGGTAGAGGACGTCTTCGAGCAAACATCGCGATTGCAATGTTCGCATTTCCTTCCGTTTGCTTCCTTGTCTTTCTCCCCAAGGCCGGAGTCTGTTCAAAGTGTTATGGGTCACAGATTTTGTTATAATTTGAATTTTTCATTAATTAATGTAATACTACATAAACTTATCATCATCCTCAATTGATCTTGCTGGCCAGGTCCACAGAGCCTTGGTGTCACAGGCTCATGGTTGCAAGGATTTTGGTGCAAAATTTCTTGCGCTACGACCAGGACTTCAATGTGGGCAGAGTGGCCATGAAATGGCATGGGCTGATTGGATTGGCTTATCCCGCATTGAAGAACCGAACCATCGAGTGTCAGCTGATGTGCATCATTAGCCGTAGCTATGACAACAGAGCCAAGATTGAAGCAGCTTCAATCGATGTGGGACCCCATCAATGTGCGGGGTTGCTGCAATACATTGAATACTATGCAGGGAGCGCCAAACTTTCGAAGAAATTGATCGAATCCGGTCTCCGTGGGTGCAGCTTTGACATACTCTACAATGACGAACACAACATGTTGCTAGCGAAAGGGTTGCGTTTGTTTCTGGATGCAGCCACAGCGTGTGAGAAGAAGGCTTTGCATTGGTGGGGCACTCCGTGCTCTTCTTTTGTCATTATGTGCTCATTTCGTTCCCAACGTGCTGAAAGCAACGGCTGGGAAGGCGCATGGACTGAGCGGGACTTTGTATTGCAGGGAAATTGTCAGGCCCTTGTTTGCTCACTTGGGATTTTCCTGGGATGGGCATGTGAGTGCTGCCCTGTGGTGGAACAGCCCCTCAGCTCCTGTATGCCGCACCTCGAGTGTGTCAAAACAGTTCTATCCTTTTGTGGCTTCGAAAAGACTTGCACCTACATGGGTGCCTTTAACGGAAAGTCAGTGAAGCCCTTGCAACTGTGGCATTTGCCTGGGTTTCATTTTGAGAACCTGGCCAGGCCCAAACCAGATCATAATGCTTTCATTGGTCTGGTAAACCGAGGCGAAGACGGCCGTTTCACCGGTGTGCCAGCAGATGTACAGGCTAGTGGGGAATACACTTCGATGTTCGGGGAAGCAGTTGCGCAGATTGTCCGGAATCTATTGTGACGATCCGCTTCGTCAGCCAAAATACGTTTCATAGCTTACTGAGCTGCATGCTTTTTATTATTCAAGCCAATCTGCTGTGACTGGTTTTTGGGGTGTGAATGCTGTGACACAACAGCAACAGCAGGCCATGCAGCAACACAGGTAAAACAGTGCGATGACTGATGAGAAGGTTGCATAACAATTGAGACACAAGTCTGATTTGCTTGCAGCCTTATGTCGATGTGGCTGTCTCAGTGAACACACTTGGAGGAACAGAATTGATATGGCTCTTTCAGTGAATGAGTATGCGCCGGCAAATCAGGGCCTTGGACGTCGTTCTTGCCTTCTTTGCCCCACTTGAGGAGGATTCCTCAAGATTTCCTCAATTCGAATCAACCAATGCCATGCTGACTCAAGATTTCCTCAACCTTGCAGCAACCTGTTTAAGTTGACAGGTTGTTCTGAGCAGTGTGAGGAAACAATAGATGCCATCCACTGTGACCTTGCCCGATGTGCCCATGTCGGTGCAAGGGGTCAGTGGCATGGCACAAGTGAACACACTTGAGGAACAATTTCTTGTTGACAATTTGGGAGTCACACCTTTGCAGCTTCTGCCGGCTCTTGCACAGACGTCCTCAGCCTTGCGAAAACCTGTTGGTGTTGCCGGGCTCTCACCCGAAGAGCCATCAAGTTTCCTTGCTTGGGGACACAAAGGCCAGCCATCTAGTGTGACCTTGCCCGACGTGCCAATGTCGGTGCAAGGAGTCACTGGAATGGCACAGCTTCCGGTTGCTCTGTTCACACACCGGCTTGGACAGAAATAATACTACATTTTTTCATGGTTTTCTCAACAATTTTCAGTGTCTGCAAATCTCCAGTTACATTAATTCTGGACAAACCTACCGTGTCGTAACGTATCCAATAAGTCTTTGTTCAGGTTGACTTCTGATTTTGATAACTTTGGTTTTTGCCAAGCCCACTGATCCAGCCCCCGCGGATCCAACCCTACAAACGAGCATATTGAATCATACGATGCTTGGACTTGTGAACTTTGCCTTTCAGCTTACTGCCGTCAGGCGTGCGAACGGAAGCATAATCTTTGTTCTCCCTGCTGATTTCCTCATCATGAATCCAAAGTTCGCCTCCCTCGAAGTCACCCAAACACATAGTGTTGTTCTTGTGTTCACGATGATTGTGAGCATCTTTGCGCACCTTGACGCCGGACCCGTGATTAATGCACAGTGAAGAGCTGGGGCCCTTGGCACCATGATGTTTCAGATACTCATTGAGGAACTTCATTAGCTCCTTATTTTGGTGACTGCGGTTAGTGATGCCTTGCATCCCGCCGTGCGAGAAGGCTCCGAGCACAACATACTCGGACTTCTTAGAGGACTTTGGGTCCTTGGCGATGATAGACCTCTGCTTCTTAGAGGCCTTGAAAGCTACCTTGTTTAACAAGGAGTAACATGATGCATGTGAGAAGTCGCCAGACTCTCGAAGCTTCTTTGCGATAGCCTCGGATGATTCTTCCGGCGCTGGCCTTCCGGCCGCGGAGGGGCTTTCAATGATCTGCGTCTTACCAGGACCGGACGAGGCCCGACGCGCAGGGACGCTGATGTTTTCATGCCAGGACTTCAAGTACGGCACGTTATCTTTAACGTCCATATAGACCTTCTTCCCTTCGGGAGTCTTAAGGTACGGTCGTGAATTAGCCCTCCAGATGAAATCGAATCCCTCTTCCATGCATCGCTGTCCTATTGAAAGGACAGATGGGGTATCAGGAAGAACATATGGTTTGACCTCAATCCCAATGGAGTCAACAGAAACATCACACTGTTCTGAAGCGGAGTTTGGCCCATTTGCAGTCATCATTTGAATGGGCGCAGGTGACTCGTAGGCCTTCGCCTGCCCAAGCTCCCGCTGGGCGATGAGATCTTGCGCACTGCCAGTGTCAGCAATCCATTCAATGCACAGACACGGTGATTTGCTGCTGGCGGGTGCGGCACAGTTGAACTTCAAACCAATCGGAATGCAATGCTTGCATCCAAACTCAGTGTTGCACTTGAACTTACACTGCGGTCTACAGCCCTTGACCTCATCACTGACAACAGCTTGCAACATCTTAGCGGTTACCTGAGCTTCCTTCACGGAATCAGGATCGGCTTTCCAATGGCTGTTGGCGGGATATACTTGGCTATACTCCCTTGGCTTATTGCGATCATCGAGGGGGTAGAGGCCATTCCCTTTCGGAATTTGGTACGTGAAACTTTCAGTAGTGTCATTGAATGACACTGCGGCCAGTGCGACATGATAGTGCGGGGTGCAAACATCGACATTGCTCAACATATCCTTCCGGAACGTGAATGCATCGGCTTGGGCTGCTGAGCCAGCCAACATTGCTCCCAATAAGCAAACTGCAGCGGGAACGGAGGGCGCACCACCCTTGCGACCTGAGCCACGCGAACCCTTCGAGCCTTGGCTAGACTTACTTGATTTTCGGCTGCCGCTCTTTGAAGAGCTCTTGGAGCTAGATCTGGAGCCTTTGCGGCCCTTACCACTTTTCTTCTCTTTCTTCTTGTGCTTCTTTTCCTTCTTCTCGCCGCTGCTCGCTCGTGCACCTGAGCTGCCCGGGGCGGCTGCAGCAGGTTGGCCGTTGTGGAGGAAGTTACACTTGTCTCCACGATTGCAAACTCCTTGCTTAAAGAACTTGCATTCCTGCTTTTTGCCTTTACCTTTCCCTCCCGGGCTAGGGGTTCTAGTAGGCGTACGACCTCCGGCAGGAGTGTGAGAACGCCCCCTAGGTTGTTGGTGCTTGTACGGGCAATTGTCTCTCTTGCAACTTCCGGTCTTGACCCAATCAACGCAATACCCTTTGGGAATACGCTTAGGGGCCGGTGCGGCAGCAGGCGCAGTAGGTACACCCGTTTGCCGAGCAATGCGCTCGCGGTTCTTCTGCAATCGCTTGCGTTTCAGATGATTAGCAACCGCGTTATACAGGAACTGATAGGACCTTTGCTCGCTACCTTCCAGTGCGCGTTCATAGACCTGGATGTCGTGATCGATATCCTTGCACTTCTTCACCTGTCTATGGAACAGGGGTTCAAGCACGCTGTTGTCTGGAGGATTGGGAATCCCTGATAGCACCGTATCCCAATTTCTAATGAAGGTGGTGAGGTTTTCGTTGACCATGATGCAATTCATCAGGTCCTCCATGTCATACACAGAGCCATGGAGTGCATTGGTAGCAAAGTGGTTGTGAAGACGACACAGCAACTGTCTTCCTCTCACCAGCCTTCCGGCGTGAGCTTCGGTCTCCTTGAAGGTATCAGTCTGCCTAGCGAAATCACCCTCAAGGATATTGGTGAGCCCAGAAAGGATCTTGGCATCCAAGGTGCTAAACCCCTCCGGGTCGCGAAGCTCTTTCTCGTCGGCGTCCTTCTCCCAGACCTTACTGAGCCAGGCATGCGCCTTGTCAGGCGAATCCGATGCAGCGACAATGGCTTCACGGACCCTTATGCGCCAGTTTCTATACTGTTCAGGCTGGGGAAACTTGGGAAACACGACTTTCTCAGCCTCTTTAACCTTGGGTTTGGTACTCGAGGAACTCTTTTCTTCATCATCATCCTCTTTATCAGACTTCTTAGATTTCACCATCTTCTTGAGCATCTTCAGAAGAATCTTGTTGTCGATGGAAGAAGACGATGAATCTGACGACTCATCTTTCTTGTGCTTTTTGGATTTCTTGCTCTTTTTCTCCTTCTTACCGCTCTTTTCAGGCGCTTCAAGTGGTTCGCCAGGAGGAGTATGGATCGGAAAGGGTCCTAGACCAGGAGGCCCGGCCTGTTCCGGTTCATTGCCCAATGGGTCAGCTTTGGCTTCCGCCAAGCGTGTTCTTAGCTCGGCATTGTCCTTTTGCAGCATCTCCATGTTGAGGGCTTGAATCCTCATCATCTCTTGCATCTCACCTTTGAGGCGAGAGAGCTCGTTGTCACGAGCTGACACGTCGGCTTGATTAGCCTGCAACCTTCGATTAGCCTCGGTTTCCACCTGGGCGACAACATTCGCAGCTGTCTGTTCAGCGGATAGGAGGCGCTGCCTTAGCTGCTCAGCTTCAGCAGCGGCTGTTTCAGCCTCAATTTGGTACTGGGCTACGGCCTGCCGACCAGCATGGATGTTTTGATTAGCCTGTTCTTCAAAGGCTCTGGCTTTTGACTGCAACTGTGCATGCTCAAGCCTCAGCTGAGCGACTTGACTCATGGCACCTGTTTCCAAAGCGAGAATTTGCTCCCTGTTTTCGCTTTGGATGTTGCGAACGGCTTCAGCGTGTCTTGCATTTGCTGTATCCATAATCAGTGCAGGATCCGCACTGATCAGAACGTTTTGCTGATGCTGATACAACTGATTCACGACAGTTGGAACGGAGGTGTGCGATGGAGGCACCGGAGAATAGCCTACGACTGTGGGTGAGGGCTGATGTGTCAGCGACGCTCGTGATGGCACGTATGCTGGTTGAGGTCCAAGGGACCCAACATGCGAACGTAGCGTCTGCTCAGTGAGAGCTACCCGACCCTCCCGGGCGGTGACAACCGGAAGCTCTGCGCCCAGATTCGATCTCGAGCGGGCGGACTCCGTATCGTCATCACCTAGTTCGGAGATAGGCACACCTGCAGGATTTGTGGGAGCTGTGGTGTCCATTGCACTACGAAGAGCTATACAAGCTACGGCTGATAACCTATTGTTAACAGCGGGACGCACGAATCCTTTTTGTACTTGAGCCACGAGGTAGCGTAGGTAAGACATGATGACTAGCATACAAAGAGAATAAAAACAGAGTTTCCGAAAGTTAGGGGTACCTGATTTTGGGGTTCTGACAATAAGGATCCTACTACTTCAGGTACTATATTAGGGTCCCCTAATATTCGGAAAACCCCACATAAATTGCTGTGCAGTCCGAGGGCTCTAGTTTCCCTAGGGATCAATGTAGTTCACGTAGGTGTAACTATATAGGGACGCTTTAGTACATACTACACAAGACTAACCCAAAACCCAAAACCCTAAACCGACTAACCCAAAATAGCCCTGCTGGGGGACTCGGTGGTCTCTTCCTCACTGCTCTGCTCGAATTGCGGCAGGCATTAGATTCAGAGGGGAAAAGGAGGGACCCTTAATGGGGACCCGTACCCTATAATGGGCTGTATAATGGGTATATAATAGCTATATTCTATATTAAGGGTATATACCTAGGGGTCCTTATTAAGGGTCCCTCCTTTTCCTCTTTGATAGATGAGAAAGACAGAAGGGCTCGGGCTCGGAAATCATAAATTCCTAGACCCAAGGGTATCCTAGTAATAAACAAGGTGCCCCTTTTGGGTTTGAAGGGGCTTATCAGGGAATCTGAACCCTAAAAAAGGGAACAAGGGCCTACTCTGGGTCCTCGTACACTCCCTGCCCCAAGGAGAGAGAAAGGCAACACGTTCGTATATACGGGTCGAATGCGCGTTTGAGCAGTGCAGTTAGGCTAGCTTTCTGATGCCTCCTCTGGAGTATGCGAGAGTCCTGGTGAATCCGAATTCATGAACCCTAAACCCCATATCCCATATCAGTATATCATAAACCCTAAACCCAAGACTCGAAGCGACGGCCTCAGCTGAGATCATCACTCCGAGGTCGAGAATCTGGGGCTGATGGGTGTCGAAATTCATGGACCCAGACAGAGCACCCAAACATGAACTCCCAAAGGGGTTGGGGTTTAGGGTTCGGGCTTGAAGGGCATAACGTCTTAAAGGAAATACAGAACCCTACACTTGCTAGAAGGGAAAGGTTTCCGCAGTTTATGTTTAGGTGTGGCTGGGGCCCTAAGAACGGTGCTGCTGGAGACGGCATTGCACAGGGGTCGTATCAAGAAGGGAAGAGACGTCTACAAACAAAGGCCACTAAGCCCTTACTAAATCATGCTCGACATGCTTGTCGGATATTCTCGAAAAGTGTTGAAGGAAGAGCTAGCTGCCCAAAGGGTGCACTCTAGGCATCACTACTTTCACGCTTCTCTTTCCAGGCCCGAGGCTTGAAGGACTCTGGGTCTGTCTTTAAAGCTCACCAGAAGGCTCTATTGTTCTGTGCCTGGACCCCAAAAGTATGTAGAGTAATAGCCTTTTAGAGGTTTAGGGCAATTATTTTGTCTACTTTGGGGGGTCTAGGTAGGGCTTATAACAAGAAACAGGGTGTGGCGGCTTTCTGTCCTAGGTATGACTTGCTGGAGCCCAGCATGCATGTAAACCTTCACCAGGACCCGACTTGAAAGTTGTTGCCTTAACCCATAGGGACTCAAAAATGCACATAAGCATAAGCCTTCTATAGGGATATCCCTACCTGATTGGGCTTCATTATAAGGGGATGTATACGGGATATCCCTATCCTTGTTTTTGCTTATGTGCTTTTTTGGGGCCCGAACCCAGCCCGAAACCCTGCGTTCCAGATCCGTGGATCCTCATTGAGCACGTTCACCTATGACCCCAAGAGAACAAACAAAGACAAAGCCTCTTGAATCCTGAAAGCAATGACCTCTTCAATGCCCTAAACCCTCTGCCGCATGCCAGGTAAACGTCGGAAAACTCTGACCACGAGAGCCATTACCCTGAAATGCCGAGACCATTAAAGCCCAAACGCCCAAAGCCTGAAACACCACAAACAAAATCACGCAACAAAGAAGTACAGCTCAGAAACACAAAACTAACATGACCAGCTTAAAAGCCCGCAAAAAGCCCACAACAAAGAACTTAAACAACACAAAAAACCGTCAGCCGCAAATAAGTTCTATAAAAAACCGCTCTCGGCCTTGAGCTTGCAGGGTGCAGGGTCTTTCCGGCGCGCCTTTGTTAGTATAAGGGTTCCTCGAAGATGTGCTGAAAAGATTAACGGTTACTACGGGTGGGGGGGTGTTTAAGGGTTACCATGGAGCCGCCGTAAGGCTTACGATAGCAGCATCGATTCGGTCTTGCGCGCAAGGTTTTGTTTAGTATAGGGGTCTGAATACGTAGAATGGGGTTTTGGGATACATCATCCCATCGACATCAATTCAGAAACCCTGAGGAACTTCACTTCTAATTCGTCAGGTTTCAAGATGAGGGCCTCTTTGGTTTTGAGCTTTAGCCCTGGGGCGAGGTGGTGTTGGGTTGGCATGAGATTCTAGGACGCGAGGCCACGCCAGGGACCCTAAACTCGAACATTGAACCCAACCACCTATATTGCCTCGAACCTGAACCCTGACCCAAGCAAATTAAACATCAAATTCCAGAACCAAACTGCTAAATCCTATAAAACCTAAACTCCAGACCCTGAGACCCATATGAAGGCTTTCCCTGAGCGCAGAGCGATCAGCTGCATGTTGCAGCCGCGGAAATCGCGGTGGATTAGACAGAACCGCTCCAAATACCTCAGTTCAACTGCACCACAGTCTGACATCAATACCGGGCCGGTTTAGGGTCCAGTCGTGGTCTTTGGGACAAGGAGAGTACTCCTATTTGCAATAACCTTGTTGAAGCCTCTGGGCAAATGCATGATGCAGAAAGTCATGATCCCCACACCCCGGGATCGCAGCCGACGCCAAACCCTGTCGACACCACCCGCACTAAGCTGCGCCCGCGAAAAACAAATCAACCTACGAATCTTCAAGCCCTGGCGGCACATCCCCGCCCAAACAAAAACAGTCTGCACAACGCAAAACCATAAACCCCAAAAGCTCTTATAAGAAGGATTGATCGAGCCAGGTTACTCCAAAGCCATAATGCACTGCAGAATCACCTCGGGTTTAGGGTTTTGTGTTTGTGGTTTAGGGCCTAGGGTCCATCACAAAGACATTGAGTTTCCTTGCATATGCAGCATTTTCTGTCGGCCAGTACAGTAAGAGGTGTGTGCCGTCAGTTAATCCTTCGCAAACGATAGATACAGCGGAGCGCCTACGTAGCAGCAGCATTCTACTTCACAGTCTTGCTATCCGGTAGGAAGTCTGACATGTAGGGCAGAGATTACGGCTGGGGGTTTAATGTCTAACGTCTCGTGCTCAAAACTGCGAAGAAAAGTTAGGGCTCTCGGTCAGGCATCGTTCGTAGGTGTGAGTGAACGACAACAACTGGGGGCAAACCGCTGACACCGCCGAAACATCTCGATCTTCACGCCAAATAAGAACCTGAATCTGGAAACAAGCATCTCGTTAAAGCCGAAAACAATAAGGCCAGTACCCCAACAGTATACATAGTGAATCGGACGGGCGGGGCTTCTTAAAGTCTTAACAAATATCCTGAGGAAAAATATCAGAATTCTTCCGGCCCCAATGTTACATCGAAGCCACAAATAAAAGAAACCGGAGCCCCCGCGTCGTGCTTCTCCATTTGGGAGAGGCAAGGCGGATCGTGCACTTTTGCTGGCCGATATTCTCGATCCTGCGGGTGCGATGTTCCGAAGGAGCTGTGGCTTCTATAGGGTGGGCCTCAAGGACTTCTGGACTTAGGGCTTGGGCTGAAGGGCTTACAGGGTTTCGGATTTAGTGTTTAAAGGGCCGTAGGGTCTTCATAGGGCGGGTGCTCCTTCAAGCTACTGTCTCAAGATACTCAGGCCAGCTGGACTGGGTGTGGCCAGTCGACTTCACTGTCCGAGTTCTGATCGGCTCTACTGCTCCCTGTTCGGGTGGTCCAGCATGTGACGACCTGCGATGGCCGTGCATAACTTCAAGACTTGATATTCGTCAGGATCCTTGGGTTGCAACAGCTTGAAAGGGCATAGGAATGCTGGCTGAGGGTCCATGGCGGTCTGAAGCGTCTCGCCACGGGCGAGCTCCATCACAACCTCATGTTCACGGCTTAGGCTGCTTACGAAACAAGCATGCAGACTGTCACAGTAAGCCACATGGGTCAAATAGGGCATGAAGAAATATGATGCAAGCCTGAAGCGAAAGGTGTATGACCGCATGTCTTTATACATATGAAGTGTCTGAGCAAATGACTATATCTTTGTACCTGTTGGAATATCTCAGTCTGCCTGTCTGCATGTATGTCTGTATGTAAATATAGATGTGTATGCATGTATGCACGTACGTATGTAGATAGTTATGTAAGTGCTTAAGCCATGTTACACAAGTACGTGTCCGCACACGCTTGAGACGACTGAGGCGGCAGAGACGGGGTTCACTTCGCCCCCAGAAGCAGCAGAATCCGACTGCAACTCCACGACATCAGACCAAGGGGTTTGAAACAGTTACCAATACCAAATTGGTGCTCCTTACTATAGTCCTAGCAGAACGTATAGCCATTATGGGCCTCGTTTAAGTAGCAGTAGCAGTAGCAGCAGCAGGAGCAGCAGTACCAGTAGCAGTACCAGTAGCAGTAGCAGTAGAGTAGCAGTAGCAGTAGCAGTAGCAGTAGCAGTAGCAGTAGCAGTAGGGGTAGTGGTAGTGGTAGTGGTAGTGGTAGTGGTAGTGGTAGTGGTAGTAGTAGTGGTAGTGGTAGTGGTAGTGGTAGTGGTAGTGGTAGTGGTAGTGGTAGTGGTAGTGGTAGTGGTAGGGGTAGTGGTAGTGGTAGTGGTAGTGGTAGTGGTAGTAGTAGTAGTAGTAGTAGTAGTAGTAGTAGTAGTAGTAGTAGTAGTAGTAGTAGTAGTAGTAGTAGTAGTAGTAGTAGTAGTAGTAGTAGTCTAGTAGTAGTAGTAGTAGTAGTAGTAGTAGTAGTAGTAGTAGTAGTAGTAGTAGTAGTAGTAGTAGTAGTAGTAGTAGTAGTGATAGTAGGCAGTAGTAGGCAGTAGAAGGCAGCAGCAGCAGCAGCAGCAGCAGCAGCAGCAGCAGCAGCAGCAGTGGCAGTAGCGGTACCAACATGAGCATGATGCAGGACAATGACATTACTCTTGCCTTATTGGTTACTCAATTTGCTTGCTTGCTGTTTCGGTCGTGTGCAGCTGAGATCCAAGACATAAGGCTTCCCAGGCAGAATGATGCCTGCCGGAGCCAGGAGTGGACGGCCGCTGCCAGAGGGAGTCAGGGTTTAGAGTTTCAAGGGTTTCGAGTTCATGGATTCGGGTTTCGTGCTCAGTCTTTAAGTTTGGGGAACTCGCCCGGACATACCTGCACCCTTCGATATGCAAATGGTTTCGCTTGATGACAACATGATAAGCAGTTAACACCTGCAATGGAGGGTCTAGGAATGACTGCATGGCCGAACCTAACTGCGATGCATGCTGTTGCCGAGCTGGCCCAAGCACCCAAGTAGCAGAGTTTGCGGCCCCAGATATCATACTCTGAAAGGTTTCTGTTGTCCTGAAACCCTGGTATTCGACATTGAGCCGTAATCAGGATTCTACACAGCACACTCGGGTTGGCTGGGGCTGGGTGGTCTGCCTCATCCTTGCACTGGCATGCTTGTGTTCAAAGGCTCGGGCTCAAGGATGGATAAGAAAGATCAAGAGGGAGCAAAGAGAGAGAGGGAGAGGGAGCAAAGAGACAGAGAGAGAGAGAGAGAGAGACACAAAGAGAGGGATGCAGGGAGTTCATCTGAAGTTCATCTGATCATTAGGGGTCCCTCATTTAAACTCTAAACCCTAAACCTTAAACCCTAAACACAAGGTGTCCCATGATGAGGAATCCCATAGCATCGAGCAGCCATGACTTGAGACCCTGGAGTTTCTCAGCTCGGCAACTTCAACCCCACTTCCCGGCTTCGGTCATCCAGTTGAGTTAAGGCCTACCCAAACAATCCAAAGGACCAAATAATTAGGTACTCGGCTTTAGGATAGTAGTTAGGATTTTGGAGAGTGCATGATAATAAGGTACTTGGACCCTTAGTAACTTAGGGCTAGGGTTGACCTCGGGAACGCTCCAATGGATTCCGAGTGTAGGTCGTAGGCGCAGACCACCCGAAAACACAAGTAGGCATAAACGGCCCTTACGAATCACTCTGCTACCCCAAACCCTGGACCCTAAACACTATCCCGTTCTTAGGTAAATTTGCTGGCGAGGGCACGGTGCTTGGACCAGTCAAACTTCGGCGACTCGTATTCCTTGCGGCGCTCCTGTAGCTACGAGTTGTTTTTTCGGGTCTTTACCCCTAGGCCCCCATAGTTCTTCCTTTTTGGGATTACGATATAGGATTCTACATATGAATCCCGAAAAGGAACTACTATGGGGTATATAGGTAAAGGCTGTCTATCTCAGCCGGCAGCCTGTAACGTCCCGAAGTTCGTAGCCGGGAAACAAACTCTGCAAATCAAATACCAGGCTCAATAGATGTGAAGTAACGGTCTGTGTGACAGATGTATGTATGCACTCATGCATGCGTATTGTGTGTATATATATATATATATATGGGAGTTTCTGAAAATTAGGGGTACCTTATTTCGAGGTCCTTATAACAAGGGTCCTACTATTTAGGGTTCCATATTAGGATTCCCTGTTTTTGGAAACTTCCATATATATATATATACACACACATGACGCTAAACTTTCGTAGGGAAAGCAATAACACTGGCCCATCCTCGAAGTCACTCGGACCAAGGTCTGTGAAGCCCGTATGGTCTTCAAGATACCTGCCGACTGCTTGGCTTACCTTGGGTTAGTAGGGAATGGAAGAATGGTAGTAGTAGTAGTAGTAGTAGTAGTAGTAGTAGTAGTAGTAGAGGTAGTAGAGGTAGTAGAGGTAGTAGAGGTAGTAGAGGTAGTAGAGGTAGTAGAGGTAGTAGTGGTAGTAGTGGTAGTAGTAGTAGTAGTAGTAGTAGTAATAGTAGTAGTAGTAGTAGTAGTAGTAGTAGTAGTAGTAGTAGTAGTAGTAGTAGTAGTAGTAGTAGTAGTAGTAGTAGTAATAGTAGTTATAATTGTACCCCATTCCTCCATTCCCTACTAACCAACGGCAAGCTGTTTGGGTCCCTTTGCGGAGCTTCAATGGGCGAAGCGCAAGCACTAGCTGCTTGCTTTCAAGTTCTCCGGCTTTGGCACAGAGTATGGCATTTGTCAGGGCTGAGCCGATCTAGGGCAACATAGGGGCCTTGATGATTAGAATAGGGAATAGGGTTTCGGGGTACATTATCCTGTATGTATAATAAGGAGCCCCCGCAAGATAGTATAGGTAATAATTCAGGCCCCTATGTTGAGGATTCTGGATGATTCGGGGCTGTTTGGGGGCCACGTACAGCTCAGGCCATCTCGGTGCCTCGGCATTTGACTTCTTCTGCTTTCAAGATCGTTCCAGTGCAGCAAACCCCTTAAGGTTGGAAACCGGGTGAAGGCCAAACAGTGGGGATTCCTTATACATTACTCTTAAGGATTGAGGCTATTGGGTTTCCAACTTTTAGGCTTCTACGGTAATTGGAGTAGAAACACACATAGCCTGTAAACCCCAAAACCCTACAGGGCCTGAACCCCCCTTAGCCCCAAGACCAGAAACCTGATCTCGCATCCGTAGCCTGGCAAAGAGACTGGCATGCGACTCGGAGTAGCGGGGATCGGAATGGTTGTGGAGGCGTTGTAGCGACCACTGGCCTTAAGCAAAAGCTGCTCTGTCTAGAGCCCATGCCAACCATAAACAACAACCTGCCCTGTTTTGGAGTCATATGAAAATTACAGAGGGACTCTGAGAGGGGGTAGGTTATTTATAGTCTCTCGGTAGGGCTAAGACTTCAACATCCGCTTCTTATCCTGCAGCGCTTAAGACTTGAGCCTGAAACCACAGCCCCTGAGCCGGGAGAGAGAAGGGCTTTCAGACTTGCACAAGTTGTTGTACAAGTTTCGCTGGTGCTGCTGCTGCTGCTGTCCGTGGCGATGAAGTAAGGGCAGTAAGGGTTGATGGTGTAGAATTCGGGGCTTTAGGGTTGATCGGGTTTAGAGTTTCAGGGATTAGGGTTTATTTTGATGTGCGGGGTGTAAGGTTACACTGAAAAGACTCCTTAATCCCATGCTACATCCTGATGCCCAGCTCTGCATTCACAAACTCTGAGCCGTACATCTAGACCAAAAAACTTTGGGAGTTTCCGAAAATAGGGGACCCTAATATAGTACCCCAAAATAGTAGAATCCTTATTCTAAGGACCCCAAAATAAGGTATTTTCGGAAAACACCCATTTGGCAACAACTTCGACGCGGGGTTGCCAGCATTAGCATCATTTTCGATTTTTAGCTCTCTAACAACTCACAAATTCGGAGCCCCTAAACCCTACAGTAGAAGCCCAAAAGTTGGAAACCCAATAGCCTCAATCCTTCAGAGTAAATGTATAAGGGGATCCCAGGACTATTTATTTGACCTTTATCAGGTTTCCAACTTTATGGAGTTTAAACCCTAAACCCTAAACCCTTTTACCGTAAACCCTAAACCTTGTAGCGAACTAGGGCCTCCCACTGATGCACTGTAAGAGTTCATGGAGATCTGGCTCTCGCAGGTCTACACAGTGGACATGGTGCGGGAACCTTGGGTCTTTGCGAGGGCTCTTTATGGATCCTACCATTTATTGGTGGTGCGGCTGCCTAAACCACACAAATTTTCGCGATCCCAAAATCAAAAAACCTAAAGACTAGGATCCATTCGGGGCTCTCTTCGAACCGGCCAGGAAGCTCCTAAGCTCTAAACAGTGGGGGAGGCTAAAGAAGCTAAGCAAAACCTCTAAAGTGTCCGCCAGGAAGCTCTCTCTATGCATCGCAAAGGCATGTCCTGGGTTAGGGATGTTCGGATTGTCATGTGATTTCTGCGTTCGGGTCGTGGACAAAACTCTGATGAAACGATGAAACGGGATCGTCCAGAGGGAAGGCCTGCACGACAGCAGTACTATACCGGGGCTAGCAGTGACAGTAAAGCAAACAAAAAGGGACCATAACAGGGACAATCCCTGGCCTTATACCGTCTCAAGGCTCCGCAACATCTAGAGGGAACCGGGGTTGCCCTTCTCCAGACTCGAGCAGTTAAAACAAAAGACGAACCTCGCAATGACAGCCTGTTTTCTGAGCCTAATTCTGCCACGCTGCTGGCATGTGCTTTGGAGTGCTTCTTCAGCACCTTCAGAAGAAAAAGCAACTGAGAAGCAGTGGTGCGAGTAGGCCATGCCGACGATGGTGTGAATGCTGCAGCTGGCTGCTTCTGATGAGGATAGTCAACGGGAGGATAAAGACGGAGAGTACTATTGAGATGCTGGCGATGATGATGTTGATGATGAAGGTGATGATGGTGCTCGGTGGTTGATGATGACTATGAGACTGATGAAGGTGATGCTGGGCTGCCGATGATGATGCACATTCCGCCGCCGACGACAGAGACTGCGACGATGTCGGCTCCGGATGTGGACAGCGTATGACATCCAAGGCCGCCATGATCGTAATACAGATCTCCAATTGCCAGGTTCATCAGCCTACCTACAAGCACCTGGCCAACAGGCTGCATAGAGGCACTCCTCCATGCAGGCGTCACAAACCCGCCCCCCCCCCCCCCGCTCCCTCCCTCCCGAAAGAAGATGACAAGCCCCCGAAAGCCTAGCACTACTGCCCTGCAGCCCCCCTCCGCCTCGCTTGGACTGCCAGACGCGAGGGTTCAAGGCCAAATCTCTAGGGTGACTAGACCCTACAAACTCCTGAACCGTACAGACTCCTAAACTCTAAACCCAGCGGAACCCCGCCATCTGCTCCAACTTGCTCACCAAAGTAGAAGCCGAAGCAACACTAGGGTTTAGGACCTTATTTAACCGGATTGAACCAGAGCAAGATACCGTAAAGAAAGCCGCGATTCCTTGCTCAAGAGTTTCGGTGCGTGAACCCTAGGGCAATAGGCGCCTACACCAGGATCCAAACGTTCGGAGCCCTCACAGACTTTCGAAATCTGAAGTCAGCAGAAAGCTCACCCCCAAGAACCAGACCATTACTCCTCACCCAAAAGACGACGCCACAGGAACTCTTGATACACAGCCTTACTGTAAACCACAAAACGCACCCACTACTGGTTTTTGCTCCGTAGTACTGTGCTGTGCATGGATCCTGGGTACCTCAAACCCTTGTATTTTGGGCACCAGCTTTAGTGTGCTATTCCGTAATCCCTAATCGTCAAACGCTTCTATTTTGGGCACAAAATGCCTCAGTAATTAGAATGAGGGTTTGGAGTATGTTATACTATAACTAAGGAACCCCCCAAAAGAGGATTTGCAATTATCTGGGCCCCTATATTAGCTTTGGTAGAAGCTTTAGTGCACCTTCACAGCCACCTGGCCAAGGCCTCCCTTTGTATCCCAAGCCTCGGGGGCAACTCGGGCTTCTCAGGGCTTGGGGGTACAGGCTTAGGGCTCCCGAGGCTTTCGGGTTTCCTAGGTTTCGGTGGCATAAGTCTAGATTCTAGATTTCTTAGGTGTGCAGGGGTCATCGACTTATGGTTCTTAGGCTTGGGGCATGTAGGCAATTTCTTAGGCTGTCGTGCTCCATTGGCTTCGGGTTTAGACTGCGGAGCGTCAGGAGTGTCAGAAGTAAACTCTTCTGGGGTTTCAGGTGTCAGGTCTTGGGGTTGTGGGTTTAGGGTTCAGGAGGTCGGGAAGACCTGACCTGGGGTCGGTTTAGGGTGGAAACATGTTAGCGTTTTTGTCCTCTGGGGGATCCTTACGATGACGGGTTCTATATTGTGGTCCATATCTTCTGACACTCCAAAAAAACAAATAGATATGACCCTCGACCCGAAACCTAAGTATGAGGCATCTGTCTGTAAGACTTCTCGCAATAGTGTGAACTCATACTTGGACACCGGTTTTACACGACGGGTTAGTTGTTCCAGGTTGGAGTTTTGGGAGGTGATCGACCTGTAGAAACCCTACGGAACCCCCCAGCCGTAGACCCCCTCTTTTGAGGTCCTTTGTCGAGCTCTTCCAGCCTTGTTGAGCTCTTGAAAACCACAAGCCCTAAGCTCTGAATCCTCAATCCTGAATGAAACCTCTGAGCCTTTGCAAATAAAGCCCCTGTAGAACCCCAAACCCTGAAACCTGACCCATATCCCTGAACCCTACAACCCTGAAAACCCTGCAGAAACCACCAAACTCTTATCCCTTATCCCTAAACCCAAAACCCTAAACTGGTTCATTGTTGGGATAGGATTAAAACTGTACATTGGTATTCCTTATTGGGTTGAAACACCCATAAAAGGCCAAACGTTACCCAACTATGACCAAGTAAACCCCAAAACCCAGGAATACCAGGGCCAAGAGGCTTGGAAGACGACCGCCAGGCCGCCTTCCCCCAGCTTCGTCTGCCGTCGCTTTCGTTTTTTTGTTTACAGGGTTGAGGGCAAAGCGTTTTGGGAGGTTTAGGGTATAGGTTTAGGGGTTTAGGGATTGAAGGTTTAGGGGGTGGTTTCATGCAAGGTTTGTAGGGTCTAGGGTTTGTTCTGGCGAGTTCTATGGGGAATTTACAATCGTAGTGCTAGGGTGGGTTTTGGCTATCGGGTTCTATGAAGGCTTAGATAGGTTCAGGGCTGACGTTTTCATAGAGGAGGGATCATCAAGATAGCGGCCGGTTCTTTTAGAAGTGAAGGAGATAGGGACCAAAGAGGGGGCCTATGCTCGAGCTAGAAGAGGTGCTTCGGACGTTATGCCATTTTTACATAAGGGGACGATAAGGGGATACTATCACGACTAGTTCTTAGACTACAACCCCAGAAAGCGAAGATGCCGGATTCGAAACTTTGGGTCCAGGGCTTCGGGTCCACACCAAAGCCTCGCTGACCAGCAATTTCCGTGAAGGGAAGAAAGCCCTCCGAGCCGTGAGGGTCCCGAGTCGTAAGGACCCATGATCGTGCCAGCGTGCCACGGCTCTTTTCTACCGGGGATTTTTCAACTTTCTGCACATAATTCTGCCTAAACCCTAAACCCCCTAAACCCTAAACCCCAAAGCCCCTAAACCCTAACCCCCCTAAACCCTAAACCCTACAAACCCCAGAGTGAAGGGCCCGGGCTTCTCGTCCATGACACTGTGTCACGGCTCGGCCGGGACAGCTGCTTCAGCGAAGAGTCTAGGACTCGAGCTTGCAAACTTTGAAAGACTTCAGGCGTTCATCAATACCCAGACCCCCGGGAGGATCCAAAAAGTAGATCCCTTAATGGGGGTTCCTAGTAGTATAGGGCCCCAAATTAGGGGATCTCCTTTCTAGATGCTCCCGGGGGTCTGGGTAGGGGACCTAGTATGTGGATCCCAGTTCCGAAAATTTTGCACAACCGGATATACGACGGATCCTCGCGGCCCCGGGCGACTTAGACGTCTGAACAATTACGTAGACGAAACATATGATACGTTTGCAAACTCAGCACTACCAAAAAACCTCGCCGACAGCGCCGTTCGGAATTTAGAAAAGCTTGATTTCTTGTGGAGACGAGAGATCTATTCTCTGTTCCAACCAGGAAAGTACTGCTGCATGCATGGCTGGCCAGCAGACGTGCGGAGTTCTCAGAACACATTAGACCATGGTCGTCATCATGCTAGGGCCTGGATGCTCCGTTGACGAAACGGATTAGACCATGGAGGTCATCATGGGCTTGCCAGGGATGAAATGTTGCAAGTCTCTTTCGGCAAAAACAGAAGCCGCAGTCTTGCACGCGAATGTGGGGCTGGTGGTATGAACAAGATTGCAGGAAGCCGCAGAAATACTAGGCAACCACTCAAGCCCTGCACTCGCGTGAACTGCAAACCCATGAACACCAGACAGACTAGACTCAAAAAGCAAACTCCTATACATAAAAGCTTGCGCAACCAGGGTGCCGAAAAACCATATAGAACCCTCACAGATCCCTTATAGAACGTCAGTTACTTCTTGTTGCTTCTCCCTAGGTGCCTCGTAGAGCCATCGCCCTGAGCCTGTGACGGGATCGTGGGCATCCGGCAGCTCGATCTTATCCTGCTTCAGAATAGAGTAGACTGGGCTCGTTTTAAGGAATTGAATTCAAGTTATCATGCTCAGGATATTACAATTTAAAGTTCCTGAACAACACAGTAAAAAGGGTGAGCAGGGCTCCAGGCTCCAGGGTTTTAGAGCTCCAGGTTCCGGGATTGTTTTTGTTGGTGAATAGGTTTCAGGGTTATAGTTTGGGGCTGGCGGTTTAGGGTTTGTCTTGCGCGGTCTGCTCCTTCTCGGTGGGTGAAAAAGCCACAATGGTTCAGCCTCGCGGCTCCTAAACCCTAAACCCTAAATCCAAAAAACCCAAACCGAACCCTAAACCCTAAACCCTAAACCCTAAACCTAAGCCCTAAACCCTAAACCCTAAGCCCTAAACCCAACTGCGTTGGAGCCGATGGTCTGCAACAAAGACCCCGCAGTCGAAGGTCTGCCTACGCAGCGACCTCCGTCACTAGACCTGTCTCTGAAATCCCAGTGGTACAGAACGCCTGAACCATAGATAGTGTTTTGGGACTTTTCGTATTGGGGTTCAGGGTTTAGTTAGGGCTACGGCTGAAGGGATTGGAGCCGTCTAGGCAAAGACTTTCGAACATCATTAATGCTCCAGTGATATACGGGCCTTCATATTTGGAGTAGGGTTTTAGTGTATATTCTACCCTACTTATAATAAGGAGCCCCCAAAACATTATAGGTAGTTATTAAGGACTCTGTAGTACTTCCGAGCCTTGCTGGGAGGAGGGGCACCTCCGGTGACACTGATGATCGGCGCAGCGATGGGCACCTCCTGTGCGAGACCGTACCACTGGAATGGGTAGATGTTATTTGTACTAAAGATCCCAGCCAAGATCGCCTTAGCTGTTGAGTTTAGGGTTTAGGGGTTTGGGGTTTAGGGTGATGTTAACCTTGATCAGCCTCCGTTGCTACGCACGAGAAGGTCTCTGTCAAGGGCCTAGCAGTTGGTGGGCCATTCCAGAAAACCCATGTCCTTCAGGTTTAGGCTTGTTAACTCCACCATCTGAACCGAACCTTGTCGACTCATCCCAAGACCAGAACCATAATGTACAGACCCCCTGCAGTCCAAACCTGTCAGCCCTGCACCAAAACATGGAGGCATGGTTGATTGGAACGAGGCTTCCTGGCGCCATGCTACACCATGCCAGTGCACGGAGAACTTGCAGCAACAAGGTGGTCTAGACACACATTCTACAACTAAAATTAGCAACAAACGGTATCAGGTGAACAACTTGCTGGCCATCGATATTGTATTCGCCGCGGAAGTCTTGCTGACGGAGAAGTTCGAAGTCCTAGAGCACCCCAGAAGAGGTGAACTGTGGCACACCAAAAAACCTTTATCGTGGAGAATTCCGCAATTTGTCCATGAGCAGTAGAAGTACGACCATCCCTCGAAACCCTGAACACAAAAAAAAAACCTAAACTCATGACACTGCTGATGTTGTTGAGGCTCCCCTGATGATTGGGCACTTAGAACCTACTGAACTGACTCGCAAATGCGAGCCTCTGACGCACTAAGCACGAGATATCTTGGGCTACAGGTAAGGTCTTTACAGCAAAAGCCAGAATGAATAGTACCGGTGGTAATTCCGAGCCCCTATAGTCGGTTCAGAGCCCCTTCCCCAGCTTTGCCGAAACCTCTGGCTGATCGATGGCCGTCTTCGCCGCCGGCCCAGTAACGCTGAAGTTGGGGGCTGGCACAGGCACCTTCCGGATTCGATGCTCTTGTCCTTCTGGGGCTCAAGACGTAGTGGACAACCCCCGCGGTTGAATCGGTTCCGACGCAGCAATTACCCGGGTCTTGGTTTGAGGGATTCGCGTGCCAAGTGTGAGTAAGCTTGAATGTACTGTTACTGTTGCTGTCTTTTTTTGCAGAAACGCCGCTTGCGAACCAGGCTTGTGAACCTCCCTGTCTTATTGGCGGTAATACAGGGGCCTCAATCACCGTGGAAGAACCTATATAGTTTGCTTGCTCAAAGCTTCTGATTCCATGATTGGCGATCGTCGGGAGATCGTGTTGTGGAGTGCTCCATACCGAAGCCCTCCCCCCTTTGTGTTTCGTCTGCATTTTGTGGTATATGGCTTTTCTTCATGTCTTAAGTAAGATGGAGGCGTGCTCATTCTGTGGGAGGATGACTATGTGTTTTCGAACCAAGCCTGCCCAATGCTTTTGTTGGTGCTTTTGCTTTGGAGAGAGCTGTGAGCTCGTAGGGTGCAATCTTGTTACAAATGCTCGTGTACCTGCATGGGTATACACAGCCCATGCATGCACATTTCATGTGTACATACATGTATGTGGGGGGGCGACCAGACAGGTAATGTCAGGCACTAAACAAATGGAAGGTAAGGGGACATGGACACCTTTCTACTGGGACGATGGAAAAGCCTGAAGCGCAAGCAGATGAAACAAAGGCTAAGTCGCATTTTGCGTAGAAATCGCCCACCCCAAACCCTAAACCCAAACTCCAACTTCAAGGCCAAACCCTTCTTAGAGACCGCTCCCGTCTGAAGCCTCGGGATCTCCCTGTGTAGCTGGTGCCATGGCGTCATTGTGAGTTTGGGGTTTGGGGATTGGGGGTTTAGGGCTTAGGGGTTCAGGGCTAAGGGATTGAGAGTTCAGGGGTTCAGGGCTTAAGGATTTAATGGTTTAGGATGTTTGAGGCTTCGCTTCCGCAAGACTACCGCCATTAGGACTATGGCTCTAATTACTAATATCTAGCGACACGAAGTGAGGGCAGGATGGTGCACGAGTTTCTCGGACTGGTTAGATAGCGAAAACCCAAACCTCAAATCAGGTTGCTTAGGGCTCAATGATAATAGTATTCCAAACACGACATCCCCAACACATGGTGCCGGTGATGATGCTGCTGATGGTGATGCAGTGATGCAGTGATGCAGGTGTTTGTTTGCAATGTTCCTCTCTGGCTTGGCTATTCTGGGGTTTTGTAATTTAGACCCAAGAGTAACCTAGGAATAAAAAGGGTGCCCTTTTTGGGCTAAAGGGGGTTATAAGAGAACCTAAACCCTGAAAAAGGGAATCAGGGCCTGCTCTGGCTTCTGTTAACTGCTACCAACTTGTGTTATCGAACCTGGCTTCTCCGGTGCTGCTCTTGATCTCTAACAAAGCCGCCTGTGGCTGCGGTGGGAAGATACGCGTGGTATGATCCACACCGTAAATAAACTCTAAACCCCAAGCTTACATTCTCGGACTTCATTTATAGAGTAACTCCAGAGTGACTGTGAGTATGAAGGTAAACCATTATAGTCACTATTGAAACGGCCCAGCATACTATGAACCCGAACATGGATAAATGCCTTTGGATCTACTGCAGGCTCTAACAAACGGCCAGAGGACAAAAGTAACTGACGCAAAGTCCCCAAACTCCAACACCCGACAATCGCCCTAACCCCTAAACCTACGCTAAACCTAGAAAGCCCAAAGCCCGAAACCTTCAAAGGCTAAAGCGCCATAATATAAGCGATAAGCGGGACGATAGAGGCCAAGTCTAAACTCTGAAACCCGACACCCCAAAACCCTACAACCCTGCACCCTCAACCCCAGCAATCTGAACCCCGCTTAATCTTACACACCCTGAAAGAAGAGGGGATCCTCGAGGAAGCCTTGAACCAAGGCTACTTCTACTGCTTTACAGGTTTCGCAGGATTAAAGCTTGTAGGATTGTAGGGTTTAGGGTTTCTACTATACACCGTACATGCACTATGGCCCCTTGCTACGGGTTTTGAAGCGCCGCAATGCTTGAAAACCCAGCACCTGCGCTTCGAACTAAACCTGAAGCCGCAAATCCTTTATCCAGCATTTCAGGAACGGCCGTTTTGCGCCGGTCTGATCAGGTGTATCATCGGAGTCTTTGGGATGGCCTGCACTGAAGGAGATGTGCCTCCTCTATAGGGTTTGGCGGTTCTGTGAGAAACCTGTGGTTCACGGCCCTCACGGGGTGCAGGGTTCTGTAGGAACCAGGACTTGCGCGAAACTGAGCTTGGAGTTGCAGTAGTTCAGTTTGTTGAACGACGGAAATAAGCAAGAGTTCATGGGGCACCGTCACAACCATAACGCTGACAACTGCGTAACACAGTCGACGAGAGCCGCACAATGATCGAATGCATACGTTACTAGCACATGATACCAAACAAACCGACAGCGGACAGCAGTCGTCGAAGTCTCAGCGACAGTCGGCGAGTCGGAATCGCCGTCGTCCTCGTCGTAGTCGTGGGTGGTCGTATGAGTGGAAGTAGTACGAGGAGGAGCAGGAGCAGTAGCAGTGGTACTCGTACTAATGCTAGTACTCGTACCAGTACTCGTACTCGTACTAGCACTAGTGCTAATACTAGTAACTGACACCATCATGCTGCTGTTCCCATGAAACTTTGTGAAACCCTGAAGTCAAAGACTTGCTCGGTCACGGAGGCACAGCCGCAGACTTCAAGTGCCACAGGCCCATGGCATGCGATTAGGAAGCTTTGTCCTGCTCAAGCTGCGCTTCCGAAGGCCCTTCAACGTTCACCTTGAACCCTCAAACCATATATGACTTGCACTGCATGTCGTTTATGGGTACTTCAGTTCATGAGAAGACCTGCGCTGAGCACCGAGGAAATCGTGTTGTAAGTTCGTTCGGGGGTTGGTTAGAGCTGGACTCTGATTAAAAGACATATATATATATATATATATCATATAGTTACATATATTGGTGCCTATACTAGGGTCCCGTGTCTTTTGAGGAACTCCCAAATACCACCCTCACGGCTCAACACTCTGATCGGGAGCAGGAGGCTAGCTTAATTGGTGCGGAAGTCACCGCCTCATAGCAACTCTGCCCGTAACCCTCTTCAGAGACTTGGGCGACACTCGAGCAATGTAGTGCAAATTTGTAAACCGTGGCTGCCCAATGGAAGCACCGCCTATATGCTCATGGAACGCCAGAGAGCAATCGATTTGGAAATAGACCTTAAAATTTTGTAGGCGATGCTCAGAAGTTCGTAACTGAAGCAGGACTGGTGTGCAGCTTCCAAGATTTGTGAGCTGCAAGTGGCGTTTAGAGTGTAGCGTCTTCGAGCTTGGCATGTAGAGGTTGAGATCACCGGGAGGATGCCAACAAGTTAGGAGAGTTGGACTGGATTCTTACGAACCGGTGTATGTGCAGAGAGGGAGGGAGAGAGAGGGAGAGAGATGGAGAGAGAGCGGAGATCGAGAGAGAGCGAGAGGGGGAGAGAGCGAGAGAGAAAGAAGGCACCAACCAACGAACGAACGATTAACCTGCTAGGGCTTTGACCGAACACAGAAACGGTATTGGAGAGCATGAACATGAACAGAGCGAACATAAGCATTATGACGAGGATAGAAGAAAGAAAACACATGTTTGATGATGAATGACGATGACGCTCATGCCGATGCTGACACTGATGCTGGCGACGACCATGACGATTGAGGATGAGGGTAACGATGATGCCGGCAACCGCGATTGAAACAAGGATGCCATGTAAACACACTGGCATTGATGCATCTCATGCAGAAGATGACGAAGACAGTCATGAGAAAACCGAGAACATGAAAAGCATTGAAAGTTGCCCATACAAGCAGCGAGGCCATGCAGCTCCTAAACCCCTAAACCGCCTAAACCCTAGATCCCTAAGCCCCCCAAACCCTAAACCTCACAAACCCTCAACCGCAAATCCCAAACCCCTAAACCCAAAACCCCTACACCCCGAAATCCCTAAACCCTAAACCCCTAAACCCAAAACCTCGAAACCCTAACCCCTAAACCCCCAAAACCATCGAAATCTCTAAACCCCCAAACCCCTAAATCCCTAAACCCCTAAACCCCAAACCCCGAAACCAGGAGAAGGATTGAGAAGTCGAAGGATGGCGATAGCTCACCGGTTCTTCCACAAGAACACGTAGTGGAGGGGCCTTTGGGTTCGAGTTTCCGGTTTAGGGTTTAGGGCCTTTGCGTGTCAGTTTCGGGTTTAGGGTTTAAGGCCTTCTGTCTTTAGCTTAGGGTTTAGGGTTCAGAGATTTAAGGCTTTAGTTTAGGGTTTTCTTGGTTTTGGTTTAGGGCTTCAGTGTAGGGTTTAGTTTTTTTAGGGTTTAGGGATTAGGGTTTAGAGTTTAGGCTTTAGTTAAGGCTTCAGGAGGCCGTGTCCGGCTCGGAGCATCGCCCTGAAGCAGACAGCAACAGAAACTGTAGAGGCGATTTCCTACCGCTTTCCCCAAGGGTCCAAATACCTGACTACTATTTGCTTAAGAACCCCAAAAAATAAAAAACATATTATTTATGGGGGTAATATAGGGATTATTATTTTTATTTTTTGGTGGTTTCTTAAGCAAATAGTAGATGATAATCATATATTCTCCAAAATCCTAACCTATCCTAAAACCGAGTACCTGATTAATGGGTCCTTTCGACCCTTGGGTTTCCTGTGCGGAAAGACCAAAGGGTCCAAAGTACCTATATGGGTAGTTATCAAAATTAGGGTCCCGTTTCGGGTACCCCAAATGATAGGTGCCGTATTATATAAGGGCCCAAAAAGGCACCCTAACTTTGACAACCATCCTTTTAGCAGAATGCAGGGTTTCTTGTTTAAGAATGACTATTATTATTTGGGGAAGTATATATCCCCCCGGAACAGTACCTAGGACCCTTTGGGAAGTATCCTCGGATGAGTTCGCGTTTGGGGGCAAAGCCGCGAGAGATTTCGAACTCGGAGTTTCGATGCAGGGTTTGGGGTGTCGGGCTCAGAACCCTAAACCCTAAAACCCTAAACCCTAAACCCTGAACCCTAAAAACTAGAGAGTGCCACGGAATACGGGCCCGTGTTTTACAAGTAAAACTGTTGTTTTTTCGTATTTTTAAACACGAAGTCTCAAGATCTGAATCCTGCTGGAAGTCACGGGACTGCCAAAGGAATCCAAACCCTGGCACTATAGAACAGAGTAGGTGACAAAATCAGTTGGATAAAGCAGTGCACTTCTCGCCCAACGTGTTTGTGCAGAAATCCAAAACTCAATGTACGTGAAATGGTGGGAACCCAACACCAAGAAGGTGAAAGAAGCCGACACCACAAGAATAGCGCCAGGTTCACGACTGCACAAATGACAGGTGTTGGAGCCTGCCGTAACCTTATAATGCGATGATGGGTAGCACGTCCCAAACTCTACAAGACATGAACGGGCTAGCAAACGCAGGTGCTAGCAACACCTCGACCACAGAAGAAGTAAGTGGTTTGGAAGATTGCTCCCACAAGCGCCATCCCTAACAGGAGTGAGAGGTTCGGACAGCACATATCCTAAAGGTGGTGACTAGTTACTAGTTCCCAAGAAACTTAGGGGGACTTGTTGAAGATCTCAAAAAGATGATCTGAGTCAAATACCAAACATGGAGACGGGGACCAGCCATTGAGAAACCTAAAGTTTAGCCGGGTTGGCTCAAATGCAGACCCAACACCGTATGGGCCGCACTCCCCGGATACAAACATGAAAGCCTCTTCCCACATATCCCAAATTCCGATGAAAACCGCTGTGTGGCAGACCCAGAACCTGAGTCCTTAAACAAGGCCGGCAGCAGCAGAAACTCTAAAAGAGTTACTGGTTTTCAGATTTTGACACTGATGACTGATTGATAAAGAAGCTCAAATCCTAATGATAATGGCATCTCGACAACCCGAAGTGTCAACGAAATGTTATGGCTGTCAGGCCTTGCAGACCCCATAAGCGCTCTGCAAAAAGGGCAAACGAGTTTGCGTCTTCAAAGCAACCCATGCGAGGAATGATGGATGAGAAACCTTCAACTCCAATAGTTTTCCAACATACCCAAACCGTAAAACTTGAACCCAATATCTGAGGAATGCCAAACCCCAAACCATGAAACACCAAACCATTAAACAACAATCTTTATGAGACCCCCAAGTTCCAGACATGACACAAAATCTTGTGAAAGGGTATGCTACCTCGCAATCTTCAAGCCCCAAGATAAAAAAGCAAGCCATGATCTGCAAAGTCGGTAACTAAGTTCCAAAAGTCCCCAATAGCCTGGTAGGCGATCTCGGCAGCTTTAGAAAACTGTCGTCTCGTTTAAAAGCATACTTGCGACCCAGCATCCCTTACTTGAACTTGGACTTATATTTCCAGTCCCAGTAGCACCGTTGAGCAATCTCTTACTATACCTTGGGGATCTTTGGGTTTTTGTCATCCATGATTCATTCCCCTGGTCGGGGTCCTGTCACCCCTGCGGGGATTTGTAAGTAAGGTTGGCCACCTACGTGGTCATATTCTTTTAAAGATTCGGGGTTTGCACCTGCCACCCATCGTCTGTTACTAGTTGGTTGTTTGCGTTTTCTGGGAACACGTGGTTTGCCGCTCATCGTCTCCTGTGGCGGTTGGTCTGCGACACAATTTTGCCGACTGTGTGGGGTTTGGGAGGCTCCGTCACCTTTCTTACGGTTTGGTTCTCAGTGCTGCCTTGCCGCGCACCAAGCCCTTGCTGGTAATTCTATTTTCTTGCAACGATCAATACCTCCCGTTACAGTGTTCAACTTCCAATCTCCACCACTCACTCCTGTCAGGGATTTGAGTTTTTGGGAACCGATTTTGGGGAATCGGTTCCTTACCGACTATTCCTTTCAAGCCATTGGAGTTGCCAAGGTTGATTTTTGGGTTCGATAAAGGACGGCACCCATCCGCAGCGTTAACGGTCTGCCACGTGATTGAGCATCAAAACCATACCCTATTGAACGTTGTCGGTTTGGGGAACTGAGCCACATCTTCCAAGAGTGAGGTTTGCCATCCAATCCTCCTTGCGTAGGGCTTTCCCCACAACTCATGTTGGGGTGTTTTGGAACCAATCTATCTTTTGGGGGTCTTGGGTCTCTTTGCCTCTGCGGGTCCCATATCTCATATCTCTTTAGGGTCTCAGATTTTCGGCGCCATTCGCACGCATGTACCCACCATGATCGATTGAAATAGGTATACCATGTATTATCAGCTTTCAGATTTTCAGGTTCATGGGCTTATGAATAACTACTATAGTTACTATATCGTTAGTACTTTTTGTGTCACCGGCTGTACGGGGTCTCTGATGCCCGATTCCAGTCGCTCGCATCAGCCCAACATTCCGTATTGAGGTCGTGCAACAACATACGTTTTTTCGCTACTGGGCTTTGTCTATATATATATATATGTACCTCTATGTACACATGCACATGCCTATGTACGTCCGTACATCTAGGATATAGACTACACCTGTCTTACTCACGTATTTTCGCATGTACACCAATACACACACATAAATGAATAAATGAATAAATGTAAATATACATATATATATATATATATATATATATATATATATATATATATATATATATATATATATATATATACATATACATATATACATATACATATATACATATACGTATATACCTCATTGTATATAGACATTCATACATACACATACATGTATATATATATATACACACATGTATATATGCTGGTACATACATAGTCCATGTTTGTGTCGTCAAGTATCTGACGACGGTGACAACCATACACAAAATACGAAGTCTGTTCCGGTCTACCTGCAGGGCCTGACATCGCAGGGGAGAGGGGGTCCGGGAGGCCGTCCTAGGTGGGCGCGCGCGGATGAGGAGGGGCCGGAGGGTCCTGGAGGGGGGGGGGGAGGCCAAAAGAAAAAAAAAAAAAAATCTTTCTTTTTTTTTACGGTTTTTTTTTTTTTTTTGCCGACCCCCCCCCCCCCGTGGAGCCTAGGACCCGGCCCTCGGCATAGAGGGATGCACCTCCAAATAGAGTTGCACCTTCAACTCCACTTGACCACGTGCATCCGTCCATCACGTTTTTCGTTCTTCATACTTTTTTAATACATGGACATTGACATTCAAGGCACATATACGAAATCTTTGTTAACAGCCAACACACGGCTAGGCCATCGTCAGCATGTGTGCTTTCTGACAATGTGCAAAAACATGGGCCCGTATTATGTTGTTTTCTGAAAAACTAAACCCTAAACCCTGATCAACAAAAAAAACACAGTTGTTGGGGCTTTCCGGCTCTCTTCATGGTGAGGGCTATTCTGGCCTGGTGCTAGTGTATATAGGGTTCAAGCTTGAAGGCTTCGGGGTCAGCAAGACGAAGAGATTCACTGTCAGTGTTCACATCCACACACATCACTAGAATCTTCGGTCGCAAGTTCACTCCAAGCTGGTCCAAGCTGCTTGCTTTGCCCCCAAACTTTTTTGGAAGTTCTCCGAACGAACACTGGCATTGCATTGCATCCTTCCATGCCAACATTCCCCAAACCGGTGCGACAGAAGCTTGGTCTGAAATCATGATGGGCATCTGCATAGCGAGAACGCTAGCAACACTTAAAACCTCAAAGCCTTGCCGTTAATATGAATCGTTTTGCAAAGATGCAGCCTGCACATTACTGCATCGATCGCGTACTATAGAAGACTTTCAACAGGTTCTAGATTTGCATCGACTGCTACATGTCACATATTAGGCACCACATGACAAGCCAAAACCTGACGTCACTCTAAACGCGAATCCCTACACCCAAAGAAGCTTACCTCCGATCTGTGTCTAAAGTCTGTCTCCGTTCTTGAGAGCCCATGCTGTCTCACAAATTCCTGCAAAGCCTCGAGTGGGTTGCTGAGAAAGCAAGGTGCTACTAATATTCAGAATAATCAGATCAATAAATAAGAATGATATTTAAACCCATAATGGTAGTACTTTGAAAACTAAGTATAGCAAGACTAATACCATTTAAATTTAGTATCAACTACCTGCTACGTACTGCTTACTACTTACTACTACTTATTGCTAACTACTAACTACTACTACTACTACTACTACTACTACTACTACTACTACTACTACTACTACTACTACTCCTGCTGCTGCTGCTACTACTACTAGTACTGCTACTACTACTACTACTACTACCCAACGACTAATACTTCTTCTTCTATTATCACTACCGCTACTGTTCACGGTTGTAATGATCATGACAATTTCAGTAAAACTAGTGATAGCAATATTGCAACTGTACACCGCTTTTACAGGAGCCTTTGTCCGGAATCCTGAACCCTTCTCTTGTCACAGAAACACCGTGTCCTCATAATCTTGTGCCGATCTTCCGGGCTCTTCTTTCTCCGAAGCTCGGACAGGCAACACAATAAACATAAGATCAAGGCAATAGTGCTGCTAACAATACTAATTAATAGCAATCGTCATCATACTTGAGACCGTATACACCTTTTTTTCGGCATTTAGTGGAAATCAACAGACCCAGATCATCGAGGAAGCGAAAGATGGACTCTCCAACAAAAAACTGGTCATTTCTTAATTGAGGAGGCGCTCCTTTGCACAGCCGGCATTGATGCAACCGTAGTCCTAACAGTGACGACAAGCCCTTCAAAGTAGCCCAAAGGCCTAAACATAACGGGAAACCATAAATTCAGGAAGCACCCGGCAATCCTGCAGCACTCAATGCCTTGCAATTCACAGCTGCTAGGCCTGTACAGCGGTGCATCTGCAATTCCATCGACGTGTACTTAGGGGTGTAGGAGTCAGGGCCTTAGGCCAGGGGTCTTCTCCGGATCCAGCCTTTACGGGCGCAAAGGCACTCGTCAGTGCCAGCACAGTTCAAATGCATATGCCGGCGGTACTGATGAAGCAAGAAACCACAAAAGCTTGCACATACATACATACATACATACATGCATACATACATACAAACATACATATAACATACATACATGATAGCATACATAAAATACAAACATACCTACATACATGCATACATACGTGCATGCATGCGCGCATGCATGCGTGCATGGTTGCATTTTGCATGTCCAGATGCAAGAATGCATGATGTGTCTGGCAACATCTAAAGATACTCCCAAACCAGAAATCGGGATGCCGAAACTGAACCGCCAGCCTAAGGACTTGGTGTTATGGGGATCCTACAGACCATGCTCCTCACGAATGTATACCTGGGCAGTGGCTAGCAGAAAGGGAAGGATAGTTCTGCGCAGCCTTTTGAGCACAGGGCTTAAGCTGTGGGGGTTTAGGGCTCGAGCATTCCAGTCCCTCAAGGATAGAAGCCAAGCTTGCGCATCTCTGCGCAGATGAAGGGTGCCAAATAGTGGCAGCCATTCCTGTGCGTGTCTCCAGGGTTTCTCCCCATTGGTTTCTGTGTTTAGGGTTTGGGGCGGGGATATGGGAGTTTCCGCAAATAGGGGACCCCAATATAGTACCCTAAAATAGTAGGATCCTTATTATAAGGACCCCAAATAAGGTACCCTAATTTTCGGAAACTCCCATATCAACTTTGAAAGAATGCTGCCTCGGCGAAGCGCTTGGACCGCTGGCTTCGGGTTCAGGGCATTTGAGATAAATGCTGGTCTTGCTTCGCTCAGGACTGAAGGCTGTGAGCCCCTCAACCTCAATCCTATGGCCATCTAAAGCCCTAAACCCGAAAATCCAAATCCTTAAACCCCCAACTACACAAGGAGCAAGTGGAGGGGAATGATATGAGTGCTGAGCCCGTTTCTGCCCCACCCACACTGACTCACACTGTTTTCTCAGGAAAGTCGCTGTTAGTTGGCCAGACTAGGCCCGGCGACTACATGAGCTTAGGGTTTAGGGGTGTTCCTTGAGCCTGAAGTAGTCACACCGAGTCCTACGCCCTACAGTGCCCTACAAACCAGCCAAACAAGTCAACCAACAAACACAAACTCGCACAAGCCAAGCAATCGTAAAGTGCGAGAATTGAAATCTACAGATCCAACGGCAGCGAATGCAAAGCCGACCACATACAATGCCCTCAGTCGAAGCTGAGACGCATGTTGATGTGATGCGAATCCACATAGGCAACTGCCGATGTGCCAGGAACCCAAATATCACAGATGCCGTTGGCGCACATGGGTGAGAAGAGGTCGATCCTTTGTCAACACAGCGGACATGCCCTGGGAAAACAGACATTTTTAACCTGCAGAAAACGCTCCTGAAGCTTGGTTGATGTCCTTGCTTAAGTAAGTTGGACTGAACAGGGGCACTGTACTTGAGCAGGTGCTCTACGATAGCTCTAGCATTGAAACGTTAGATCCCAAAGCTTTGACATGAAAGGCATGCGTGCACTTGCATGCAGCGAGCCCCAACAGCTCATTCCTTTGCAATAGCAGTGCACCCAAGTTGCCCGGCTACTCGGAGTTGACACCCTTGAACCTACCCCTAAGCCCTTTGAGAAGAATGTCAACTGTAAGTGACTCTGTCACATTTGGCAACCACATCAAAGGTGTCATGTGCGTCTGGCTTTGGAAGTTAAGGAAGTGACGCTTGCATGCTGCTGACCTGAGAAGAGCACATGCCCCCACATCCAGCTGGGTGGCATGTCATAGGAAGATGCATACCTTGGACATCACAAGAAAGCCGCACAACGAAATTTGTAGAAGGGGCTATTTGTGCCTTCCAGCACATCTTGATAATACTCATGTGAATTAGAGGCAAGCATAGTCCATTTGTTCATCTCTTGCCAAACGCGGTGCGCCGAAAGCATCTTTTTGGTGTCCTCGACGTCTGCAAGTGCTTGGGGCCTCAGCGGAAACAAAACACAAGGAAGCCACCTAAAGGCTCCATAGGCCATAGTAGTTCCTTTTTGGGGCTCATATTTAGAATCCTGTAAGGTAATCCCCAAAAGGAACCACTTTGGAGCCTGTGGCTACCTGCCGCAACCGAGCAAGGAACCACATCTCTACTCGGGGTCCTGCAGAGCTTCCGGAAGATATTGTAGAGGCCTTCATGATTAGAACAGGAGTGGGGGGGGGGGGGTATATTATACTACAGTCATAATAATAAGGAACCCCCGACAATATGTATTGGCAATTCTTTAGGCCGACACGAACGGAGTTCAACAGCGAGAAGCTGCCTTCCAGCATCATCACCAGCATCAAGAACAGTACATGGTTACCGTATTGACAGCAACAAGAGGCATAATACACCACGGAACACCTGTATCCTATATCAAAGACATCCACTACAACAAGCAACATGGCCCAAGGGGATATCCGATCGTGGAAGATAATAACTTCGCTTAGGTACTTCCAGGGTTTAGGGCTTAGGGCTTCAGAGCTTTAGGGTTCAGAGTATCGGAACCCTCCGAGAACTCATCGCCTAAGCATGAAAAGACTCCTTGGTCACAAAACCTGCCATACTGCGATCAGCACAGAATCATACGTCTTAACTTCGCGCACCTAACCCGAACCAGCACGGCCGGATATCATCGGCTCACAGCTTCTGCGCTATATAGGAGTTTCCGAAAATAGGGGACCCTAATATAAACCCTAAATAGTAGGATCCTTATTGTAAGGGCCCCAAAATGGGTACCCCCCTAATTTTCGGAAACTCCCATGTTGGTAGCTCCATCCGTCGGGTATCTCTCAACTCCTAGCGTTAGGGTTTAGGGTTTACTAGTACATGAGGGTGACCCGTCGTTGCCGACTGGGGCCTTTTCTTATTCAGTTCTTATTGACTTTGTAAACTATATACCTACATGAACGAAACTTGCATTTCTATAAACTAAGAAATGTTGTCAATCATTCATGTACTACTTGAGTCTCACTGTCCTACAGCCAACACAAACAGTTGATAAATCGTGAACCCTGAACTCGAGGCCGTACCGCTTTCGTGGGTCGATTGCCGAGCAGCACTGAAATCGAGCATTGGCTTTGCTTCCAGGGGTCGGAGTTAGCACCTGTCAAAAGAACCCTGGTGCAGTTTGGAATGAAGGCTTCGGGGTTCGGACATCTGTGGATGTGACAGTGGCGCTGATGGCGTTAATTAGTAATGGACGACGACATCGATATTGACGATGCCAGTGGCCGATGCCCAGAACCGTGGCTGGTTCCTCACTGAGTAAGGAGTGGATGTGGATGTTTCAGTATAGTTCCTGCCGTGCCATGGGCACAGTAAGCATCATATACCCCACCAAGCTGTGAACTGCAGTACGTGCACTCACTGACATCTCCTGATGGTGAGATGTCGGAAGCATGTAGGTCGTCGTGAATTAGAAGCTCATACTCCAAAAGGAAAACAAAGACCTGAGCTTCTCGGCATTAACAGCGCCATCGTCATCAGCTTATTCTGATTCAGAATCACCATCACCACCATCACCAGTTTCATCATCATCACCAGCACCAGCAGCAGCACCTTCACCACCACCATCGCCGGCACCATCATCATCGTCATCATCATCATCCTCATCGTCATCATCACCACGTCAACAACAACATCATCGTCAGCGTCGCCGTCCTCATAATCACCAGCATTGTCATCATCGTCACCATCATCGCTATCATCATCAACATCATCAGTGTCATCATCGTCATGGCAAAAGAACAACATGCTTGATGTTATCAACATCATCATCGTCAAGAATAAAATCAATGTCATCATCATAGCCGCCGGCATTGGGGCATTGGTATCCACCATCATTGTCATCATCAAGATCATATGTGTGTCACCATCATCCTCGTCATCATCACCATCACCGTCGTCATCATGATTATCTTCATCACTACCATCATGTCATCATCAACAAAAACAGCATCGTGAACAACATCCAAACCTTTGGGTGGAGATCAGTGTTTAGCGGGTAGTTGTTTTGAACCTTCTGCCAGAACTGGCGAGCCAATCGTCCGGGTCCAGACAAAACTTCTGAAATGGTTGAACAAACTTGGCCAGGATGGCAATTCAAGGAATCGTCGTTCAGAAGAGGGACGTCCTTGAAAAGGAGCAATCTTGCCTCAGAGGCTCAAGCGGACATCTGGCGCATTATCAGCTGCCCATTCGCAGCCAACGAAAAAGCAACATGCGATGGCTTCACAGTAATCACGGGCTTTGAACGCAAAGCTTTGGCTTCCGCATCCGTGAGGTGGAGAATCATTCAGGCAAGTCGGGTCCGAAGGTGTCTGAGCTTCGCAAGCTGTGCTGAGGGTCTGATTTTGCTGCTTCATGAGGTCCGTCGATTTGGGGGATGCAGTGCGTGGTGCAGTATGTCACAAGCAGCCTGGCATCGTTATTCCAGAGCATGCACACCGAGATCACAAACTAACAGCTCAGGTACTCGAAACATCACACTGGCTTCCCTTCAAAACACTGCAGCGATCACGCCCGTCAGGCAGAAATCCAGCGCACCCCCAGCACCCGCTTTGGCGCATCACCTTGCTGTCATCTGCCTGGCGCTGGCATGTTGGCCTGAAGGGTGCTGCCGCCTTGTGCTCCGAACCAGTGAGCATCGTACCCCTTCGGAAGCCGCACACATTGGTTCCGCAAAGCTAGCCCCACACCCGGCAAGTGGCGTGCCAAAGTGCCGGTGCTGTAAAACCAGCCGCGCCTCAACATTTCGTGGGTAGACCATTGCAATGCAAACAGTATTGCCTTGTTTTTGGGATTAAGGCTGCGAGGGTCTCGGTTTTAAACGTGTATATGGTCGCGCCTAGGGGGTTTGAAAACCTTGGCATGGCCTTCCCTTCCAAGCACCGTGGAGATCACGCCCGTCAGGCTAAATCTGGTGTACCCCCAGCAAGCGCTTTGGCGCATTGCCTTGCTGTCATCTGCCAGGCACATGGCATGTTGGCCTCAAAGGTACCACAAACACGGACACGTAGCTCAGAACCCAGTGGACATCATGTGCATCTTGGGAAACTGACCCATGTTGATGCACGCCTGTGACCAGACGGATCAAGTACTTCGCACGTTGAGGTCCCACTGGATTCGAGGGTCCTGTGTTCCACAGCAGCTTGCCCCACAACCGGCCAGCAGTGTGTTGGACCGCTGAAGCTGTTGCGAGAAACAACAGCTGTGCCCCAACAGTCCATGGGTAAGGCACAATGTGTTAGAACTGTAAAGGCTTACTGGCTTCGATTCGGACGGCAGTTCCTTCAGAGGCAGCCTCTGCAATGATTGCACAACCCACTTCCCGAGATACCGAACGACTGGCATGCTACCCACGCGCCTACGAGTCTTTAGGGGCAGCTACATCCCCCAGGCTCACGACTCAAGACCGTATCCACATGGTTAAGGCCCCTCCACATCCAGCAATCACCATGATCGCTCTGCTGAACACTTGTGACACAAACAGCAACTTAAATAGAATCTACCTGGAGACCCGAATTCATGGACTTTAGGCACACGGTACATTCATTCTACTGTCACTTGTAGGCTTGCTGCGCACGGGAACCTTCTGTCGCCAATCCTGCTGCTATCCTGACTCATGTAGGGGCCATAACAATCAGGATAAGGTCGCGGGGTATATTGCAGCATCAGTATATGATGCACTGAGGAGTAGCTATGTTAGAAAGCTAACAGCATTTTGATCTGGTTTTCGAGGTCTACGTGCCTTATGAGGTAGCAGAAGTTAGCCAGAACAACCGTCGGTTCTGCTTCTAAAGATGGTCCCCTTAGGGGTCTCTATCCGTTAACTATTCTAACGGCCGAACAAGTCCCCCCAGTTGAAATTAACTTATTTCCGCGCTTGCGGGCTCCAATTCCATGAACTCAAGGGTTGAATGTACCATAGGGGCCTTGAAATATCATCAGAATTGAGTGTGTTGGGGTACAGTATAGTCAGAATAGGAACCCGAATCAGGAAAAGTGTTAGTAGCTATCCAGGCTGCAGCCATTCAAACCCCCAAGCAAAGAAGACAAGAGGGAAAGTGATGAACACCATCGTGCACTTACTAGGCTGAAGTAGGGGCTTTAGCAATCACAATCGAGCTTGGAATGCAGTCAGAAAATCGTTGTCGTAGCCGATACACTAGAATTTGGTGAGTTCCTGTACGAATTGTAGATATGTTCCGCAGTTCCTCCCACAGCCACCCAGCCAAAGGTGCGTTTGATGCCCTGCACCGTTGTACAAACAGTGACGCCTCGGCAGCTTTCGGGTCGCAACATCCAACAGAAGAGCAAGACCACCACGTGACACATCAACGAGTCTAAAGTCTAAAGAGACCTGAGGTGCATACTAGTACACGTTCCTCGTGAGCGGGTCCGCAAGGCAAAAGCGGCACCAAACAAGCACAATCCACGTTTTCAAGATGAAGCCTCAACCGTCGGCACGATATTACATGCGCCAGGTGATGTAGAGGCCTACCCTGCCAAGCAGTGTGGAGGATCGCCTGTCTGGCTGTGAATCCAGGATGCCCCCAGCAAGCGCGTTGGCGCATCGCCTTGCTGTCATTTGCCAGGCGCTGGCATGTTGGCCTCAAGGGCCCCACAGACACCCGCGACGAACCTGGAGGATGTCGTGCGTCTCGGGCAACCGACCCGAGGTCATCCGAGCCTGATACCAGGTGAGATCTTCCGCACGAGTCATCTAAAGTCCGAGAGATCTGTTCCACACCGCTAGCCCCACACCCGGCCAACGGTGTGTTCAACTGCCGGCACCGTTGCGCAAGCAACAGTGACGCCTCAGCAGCTGATGGGTAGGGCGCAACATCAAACACAAGTGCGAGGCCACCACGTTCTTCACAGATCAACGAGTAAAGAGTCTAAACAGATCGAGGTACATGCCATTACATGTAGAAAGGGGGCATTGAACAACCATGACCTGTGTTTCCAACGTATCAACAATCGGCACGCTTGCTGCGAAATTACAGCCGCCGGGCTTTGTAGAGGCCTACCCGGCCAATCAGTGTACTGGCTGTAAGTGCGGGATGCCCCCAGCAAGCACGTTGGCGCATCGCCTTGCTGTCATTTGCCAGGCGCTGGCATTTTTGGCCTCAAGGGCCCCACAGACACACGCGACGAACCTGGAGGATGTCGTGCTTCTGGGGAAGGACATGCTGCCTGATAGTAGGTGAGATCATCCGCACGAGTCATCGAGGGTTCGGCGAAGATCTTCCGTGCCACACAGCTAGCCCGGAAACTGCACAACGATGTGTTCAACTGTCGCGTAAAGCTGTGCATCCGCAGGTGAGAGGGCGATACTATGCAAGCAATTAAGGCCGTCTAAACCGTGCTCTGTGACTTGGTCTTGCCACACATTGGGGGTGCACTCCGAGTTCTTCAGTCACGAGCCTATCGTGTCGATTTCAAACCATACACAGATCGAAGCCCAACACGAAGTAGTGGTGGTAGTAGTAGTAGTCGTCGTCGTCGTAGCAGTAGTAGTAGTGCCATGCTTGCAAGTGCGATGCCTTTGGGATAGAGCATGGCCGGAGCCCTAAACCTATGTAGTCCTAGCCCTCAACCGTCAAGACATCCCCAATGACGTGCACCTTTGAGCATGTATCGTTGTCTCTCTACATAGCTGACGTTTACTGTGTAAAGCTTTAAGGCTTCAAGGTGCAGCTCAAATTTCTTGTGCGCTGGCATCCGAAGCACCCTGTGCCGGCCTTTCCACAACTTAGGAACGTTGTGTTTAGCAAACGTCGCATTCAGCTTCGAACCGCAACCACACAGCAAGCGAGCTGTATGACTTGTTCTGTCTGGGCGGCGTTTCTGACCTGAGTGAAGGCCTTGAGGCGAATGATCAACTCTTCGTAATGTGGCAGGCCTCGGTGCGTAACATGTGGGTTGCAGAACATCCCTCGGGCTCCTAGTGTACATACACTATCTACTTTGGGGTCTAAAATCTACACTGGTCCTGCCTTGGGCTATTTGGAGCCACATCCTGCAGGTAACTGGACCTGTAGCACTGTAGGAAAGTGTCAGAATGGAAATCTCTGAGTTGCGGGACCGACCACGAGGTATTCAACAAATCCAAGTACGGCGGTCAATAATTTGAAATCAACACAGACTGACCTGCGCACCATCCATTCCGATAGACCGCCAGGGGTAACAGAGGCTCTGACACCATTGCATGCAGTAGAAGCAGGCCGAAAAGGCTACAATGTCGTCGGGGTTGACAACCTCAGGGCGGCATGCAACAGCCATGCCATCTATTGTTGCAGCTTGAGTACATACAATATACCAGTCCTTCGATACGCATCTGTCTAGCTATCTTCGTTGATTTCCCTGCGGTGCTGACGCATACATGCCTGCTTGCAAGCAAGCAGTGTTGCTGTATCGCTGCGAAGGAAAGTCTCGGAACAGAACTGTGAGGCACGCAGCGCACAGGGTGCTACTGGCCACCACAAAAATCACCCCAGACAGCTCGGATCCTAGTCCTGGACATACATATGTACATATGTATATATATATATATATATACATACATACATACATACACATGTATATACGCACATATAGAACAACGTATGTTCTTACACATAAACACACACACACACACAGATGTGTGAAAGTGCATGCATACATATATATATATATATATGTATATATGTATATATATATATATATATATATGTGTGTGTGTATCCGTATTTCGACCTATCTATACATATGGGCGGTTCTCAAAATTAGGGTCCCTTTTGGGGTACCCTAAATATTAGGTGCAGTATTATAATGAGGACCCAAAAAGGGACCCTAATTTTGACAACCACCCATATGTAATTACATACGTACATACATGCATACATACATGCATACATATCGCAAAACAGCACAACCACTCAGAAGCTGTCCTCCCGGGTACTGAGGTTCTGCAGCTTCTAGACCAATGGAGGGGCTTAGGGTTACATAGGGGCGTTCAACAACTCGCATAGAGCTTGCGGTTTTTTTGTATTATAGTTCTGAAGGATTGTAAGGGCATATTGCTACATATTCCTAAACTACACCCAAACTTGTCCGGTTAAACAGGGTGCCGGGGTCCCCTGCAAAGGAAAAGACTTGTCCCTACACTCTGGCTCTAACCCTGAAGTTCCCAACGCCTACATCACAGTCCTTCGGCTCTAAACCCACATGCGAAAACCCGAAGCCCAGAAGCCCATGAGACGCTGGCCTTGTTAAAATGGCATGCGAATGCGCAGAGCAACACCCAATGTACGCCAACAACAGCATAACACGAAGCACGTGCAGGCAAAAAGCGACGACTGACTGAAACGAGTTATGAGGTGCTGGTAGCATTGGCGGCCGAACTGGTAACTAAATCTAAACGAGGATCCGAAGTTGCTCCAGGGTTTGCTCTCTGTCATCCCGACACACAAACCCGAAAAGCTGCCTCGAGCCTGAAGACTGCCGTAATCGCGAAACCGCGAGGCAAACTAAGTAGCCCATGATGTATGAAGGAAGAGTTGAAGATGACAATGAAGCTGAAGGATCGTGGGAAAACGAAGGAACAGCTCCGAAAGCACTGCCCATGCTGCTTGCTTCATGCAGGCATTGAGGAGTTTGGGGCTTCCTTAGCTTAGGGCCCGCAACGGACTAAACCCTAACCCCTGAATGCCGTAGATGGCCTCGTCGAGAGCATTCAGGACCTTCGACCACTCGAAGTCGCACCTACCAGGACCCTCCTTGTACCCTCAAATAGGGGTATATGGTCCCAAATAAGGGGCATTTAGGGTCTAATAGAGGGTAGATGGAGGGTTTAGGTATGCTAACAATTTGCAGGCTTTGGGTCAGGGACATCGGGTTGAAAGTTTGGGAGTCAGGGTTTGGGGAAATTGTCTCGCATCTCTGGAAGTCTCTCTAATTAAGTGTTTTGGGTGTAGCGTTCGGTATATTTAGGGCCACGGGTGCAGGGCTTGGGGAGTTTGCAACAGGGACTAGGCAACTTCCACCCTACACACCACGAAAACCCCACTCTGAAATCTCAAGACATGCAAAACCCTTAACCCTAAGCCCGAAACCGCGCAACAGCCGCATAGTGAATCTCTACAAGCGGTATCTTTTTCATCAGCCGAAACGATCGACGATGCAATGCTCCAGCCCCCACCGTTTGTGGAGTCATGGGATAATCCTGGGCTCCCGAAGATGCCTGGCTTTCTTGGGCTTGCACAGCGCAGCTGCAAGGCAAGCTGGGTGGGTTGCTCTGAAATATGGCCCACTTCGGGGGAGCATTCAGAACATCCACAGAAGGATACGTAACACCAGAATTTGCGGGATCTGGACCCGGATTCGTCCATCTCATTCTTGAGATCAGGAACCCTTTCTGATACGGAAAAAGCTGTTGTTTGGGGGGGCTAGGGCCGCGGGAGTTTGGAGTCTCGAGCTGATTTCAGGTGGTGAATCAAGGTATCAGCCGCATCGAAGAGGCTGCGACCACCAAATGGAGTCTGGCAAACGTAACTCTGGCGGGATCGGCTCAGGGCAGATGCCGAAAACGAAGCCCGCGCCTAAGGGCAGCCACAGCAAGGTCGTGCAGATACCGAAAGAGACCTGCATCGGGGGTTGGCAGTGGATCCAGTCGAGCCGACGAGCGCCGTGCAGCCGCAGTGGTGGTAAATGTTCCTGTAGCCCTCGGGAATCCTTGCACATCACCTGTTTCGGGTGGAAAGGATGCAACTCCGCGTACAAGTGCTTCATGCCTGTCTGCCAAGGATCCAGAGGCAAGATGCGCAACAGCACGATCACATCTTCAAGCAGTTCCATGAAAAGGACTGCGGCATAGAGCACCAAGGTTTGGGGGTTGAACAAAGGTTCAGTGCGGAGGCCGATAAGTCGGAAAGCCATGTAGGAGATGTAGGGGATGAAGCGAAAATAGCCACAAACAACACGCGAATGACGGTGGACCATGCTGCAGCAGCCCGGTCGCACCCAAATGTGCATGCGTTTTGGTAGGACACGACGAAAGAAGCTGATGTGGTATCCATACCGAACTGCTACATTTGTGCTCAACATCATGAGTAGACCTGAGCTGACGGAGTGGATGGACACTTGAGGCGTATGCTTGTCCAAACCAACAATGCCAAACAACGCCTAGGAACTGACGACCCACTGCCAGTCCCATCCTTGACTCCGGGCAGCAACGCTAAGTAGACTGGTCAGGCGTGTGCTTTCCGCCTGCGCATGTGTAAACGCAATCCTTGGTTGACAAAATGCGGCAGCGAAGGCCAGCTAAGAGTAATCTAGCCAGAGTTTCCAAAGGTTCTTCTCTCATCCAAGACTCAAGACAGTGATGGCAGCATTCTGGTCGGCCAGCACGACATGCAGCTGATCGGCAAATGCACGCGGCCACACGTGACGCACGTACATGCTCTCGATCAAAGACACGGTCAGCAACTCCGTAACTGCGGTACCGAGGCTCAGAAAACCTGCCGCCAGGATCGTGCTGACACTGCCCAAGTACATGTAAACCACGATGATGCTCCACTGGGAAACCACCACGACCACGTTCATAGAAAAAAGGAAACCGGTCCACAGCACCTGTCCTTGAACATTCTTTCTCCTGCGAGTGTTGTAGGGTGATATGCGAGCAGGACGACTCAGCAAAGTGCCCACGACCACCTGTGCAAGTGACGATGTTTCGAAGCCAATCACCGTGTTCACGAAATACTGCAGTTTCCACTCGCTGAAACCGAGAACCCACGCCAGCTCCCAGAGAGTCCACACAAGGGAGCCCACAAGAAAGCCTACGACAGTTGATTTGCAATCCTGCTGGCAGCCGAGCAGGGAATCTGCCAGATGGTGCGACCAAATCTGCCCGGACACTGTCTGGATGCGGGCGAGGAGCCACCACCAGGCAATATCTCCGGGTTGGACGTGCCGGTCGTAGTGGTGGAGAAAAACGTAGCAACAAAAATTAGTAAAGAGGTAATATGCAACACCCATGGCGATGCTCGCCACACCACCTCCGTCGAAATAAATTTGTGGCAATGCCTCTTCTTGCTGAACCTGCACATCGACCGTCTCCATCCATCCCTCCCTCCCTCCTCCTGGTCGTAGTTGCGGCAGAACACCAGCCACCGGACCGACAAGCAGAACCGCACCTGACGGGATTTCATCTTGTCACTCCTGTCTTGAGTCTTGAGCTGAATTACTCGACTTTGAAGTATTCCGGGGAAAAAGGTATTTTGGCCCTCGTTTAATAATGGTTCATTTCAGGAACCGATCCAAAACAAAGTTTTCAAGTACAGTACTCCAGAACTGACCTAGCCGAAAACCACAAGGAGTCCACCCAACCTGATCAAGTCCGAAACCGTGAATCCAAAACTAAAGCCGCTATCCCGAAGGCATCACCCGAAGCCCGGAAGCCCAGAACCCAAAACGGCAGAAAAGACAAACCAAGCCAACCCCAAACTTTACACCGCAAGCCGAACAGCCTCAAACCCGAGGTCCTACCACCCCCGCCCACCCCCCGACCCCGGGAAAGGCTGGCTCGCTCAAGACTGTTGCAGCTAAACGAGAAAAAAGACACCTACACCAGGACAACAGATACCGGCGACACCAGAAAACAGTCACAAATGAGGCCCCTTCCGCACCTGACAGCTCCCACGTCACCGCATCGTGAAGCAGGACACGCACGCCAACCAAGTCCTGGCCCTGCAGAACGAGCTGATAGGACTCATGTTGTGCAAGAGCCACTATGTCTGGGCCGGTTCGCATGAACCCGTAGTCAGCACTTCCATAGCGATGCCGCAAACCTCGAACGTCAGGGCAGTCGATGCTTTCGAGCTTCGGTGGCTGCCATCGGAATGTTGAGAAGTCGAAAAGTATCTGGTCATGCTCACCCGGCTTGAGCTCGGTTGGGAGTGGCAGAGGTGGCCGGTCCGTCCAGAGGAGGCACGCCCTGCCCCCGGCATGCAACCGTCTTTGCAGAAGCCTCTCAGCTTCCGGGCCACAGCCGACGATGATGAGGTTCACATCCAGAAGCCTGCAGGCAGTCACCTCCTGAGGCTTCGGAGTTGGCGCAGCTGAAGTCCAGTGCTGCGCCATGGAGTCAGACGCTCATGGCTGGCACAGAGCATGCTAAACACCCTGGGAATCCCACTGCCGTACAGCTTGGCATCGTACAGTTGAGATCTATTGCTCCTCCTGACACGTGATGTGTACACACGCTTCTGCAAGGAGCCAACACATAAGTTGAACTAGGAGATCGGTTTACTTGAAGGCTTGTGGGCTGTTGCAAGCATTGCCATGAAAGAGCTTCATTCGTGTGGATACCCTCCTGCATCACACGGCCACAGGTTGCCAGTTGGCTTTCATGTTCGTGGGCCCCTGCAGATGATGTTTGGGATCAAACTTTGAAGTTTCCGAAAATAGGGGCGGCGCCGAAATATAGTACCCTAAATAGTAGGATCCTTACAATGAGGATCCCAAAGTAAGGCAACCTCTAATTCTCGGACTCTCGGAAACTCCATTTTCTGGTCAGAGCTAATCAAGTCAAGGCGGAGGACCTGCGGCTCAGGATTGTGGGGCGCTAGTGCTTCGGAGGACACAGGTTGAAGTGGGAGTTAGGGCCTGTGCTTCGATAAGGAAGGTAAGGATTAGAGTACATCGGAGCTCTTCTTGTTTAGGGTTCAGGGGTTTGCAGTTTGGGCCTTCAGGTGGGGTTCAGTCGCCTTGTTTCAGAAAACACATATAGAAGATGCGGTGCCGCGGTCTCTGCTCGCCAGTCAGACGGCAGGAGGAGGTGGAGTGGAAAAGCCGGCAACAAGCTTGAGCTCACGGGTCGGGGCTTGCGACGGAATGCCTGCAGGATCCAACCGGGAGCTTACCTGGAACGCCTTAGGACCACTTAAAGAAGATCAACTATCGAAAGGTCCTGCTAAATCTGCCACAGGAAGACACTCTTCTATCGACTCTGAGCCCATCGCGCATGGTGTGCCGGCCAGCTGTAGTTGTAAACCTGACGATGTCTGCATGACCACCGGCCGAAGTAGATCAAGGTGGCACTAGACTAGTCACCAGCCAGCAACACCATCTGTACAAATAGTACTCGCAGTAGTAGTCGTAGAAGTCGTCGTCGTACTAATCATCGTCGTAGTAGTGGTGGCAGCAGTAGTAGTAGTAGTAGCAGCAGTAGTAGTAGTAGTAGTAGTAGTAGTAGTAGTAGTAGTAGTCGAAATAGTAGTAGCAGTAGCAGTAGCAGTAGCAGTAGCAGGAGCAGGAGCAGGAGCAGGAGCAGGAGCAGGAGCAGCAGTAGTAGTAGTAGTAGTAGTAGTAGTAGTAGTAGGAGCAGTAGTAGTAGTAGTAGTAGTAGTAGTAGTAGTAGTAGTAGTAGTAGTAGTAGTAGTAGTAGTAGTAGTAGTAGTAGTAGTAGTAGTAGTAGTAGTAGTAGTAGTAGTAGTAGTAGTAGTAGTAGTAGTAGTAGTAGTAGTAGTAGTAGTAGTAGTAGTGTAGTGGTAGTGGTAGTGGTAGTGGTAGTGGTAGTGGTAGTGGTAGTGGTAGTGGTAGTGAGAGCGGTAGTGGTAGTGGTAGTGGTAGTGGTAGTGGTGGTGGTAGTGGTAGTGGTAGTGGTAGTGGTAGTGGTAGTGGTAGTGGTAGTGGTAGCGGTAGTACCAGCAGCAGCAGTAAGCAGCAGGAGGAGTAGTAGTAGTAGTAGCAGCAGTAGCAGTAGTAGCGGCAATAGCAGTCGCGGCAGCAGTAGCAGCAGCGGTAGCGGTAGCAGTAGCTAGCATAGCAGCAGCAGTAGCAGTAGCAGTGGCAGCAGCAGCAGCAGCAGCAGCAGCAGCAGGAGGAGGAGGAGGAGGAGGAGGAGTAGTAGTAGTAGTAGTAGTAGTAAAAGTAGAAGTAGAAGTAACAAATGATATGGATGTAGAACTAGTAGTAGAAGAAGAAGTAGAGGTAGAGGTAACGGTAAAGGTAGAACTACAAGAAGTAGTTGTGGGAAATGTAGAACTGAGAGTAGGAGCAACAGTAGCACTAGTTGTAGCAGCAAGAGCGAAAGACAGAGCAAGAGCCAGAGCAACAGCAGTAGATATGGGAGTTTCCGAAAATAAGGGACCCTAGTATAATACCCTACATAGTAGGATCCTTACTTTCAGGATCCCAAAATAAGGTACCCCCAATTTTCGGAAACTCCCATATAGCTGTAGCTGTCGCTGTAGCGGCTAGCGGCTAGCAGTCGTCGCTCGGAACACCTCATTTAGGCTTGCGAATATACATATATATATATATAGAGAGAGAGAGAGATGTGTATATACGTATATGTACATATACATATAGAGGTATGTACCTATACATATGAATATGCAATTGTTGATGTTCTCTTTTTTAAACTGGCACACCTAGATCCACAACGGACTTTCTTCTCCTTTGTTGCAGTACCTGCGATAAAAAATCAAGTCAATGTGTAGAGCAGGGGAAGAAGCCTGAAATGCAGCGAGGCGGCATTGAGGCCAGCTGCATTCGCACTCGGAGTAATGCACGGCACAAGGCCAAAGGAGTGAGAATCCCCAACCAGCCAAATGGCTCCTCAGTCCAGATGGCTTCCAGTTGCAGGCTGTCTTAGCAAAGAACTAACAAGCTTCTCAAACCCTAAACCGCAGCCGGCTTAGCCGTGATCCTGAACTGAGGAGTTCCCTTGCTTTACATCCAGGGTCCGGAAACTCCTGTCGTGCATCGAAGGCGACGGCCATTACTACAACTATCAGGCACTGATACGCACGCGTTACTGCTATGCTATGCGCAGTGGGCAGTGCTGCCGAGACGCAGTTGTGACTAACCCCCACGGATCCAGCAAGTTCAAACCTCCTCTCAAAGGGAAACGAAACCCCCATGCAGACCAACACGAACGGTTGGTCTGCGTTCCCAATATAATCACAAAAGCCAAGAGCCATCGAATATATTTACAAAGCCATGCATACATACAGACATGCCACCCGCGCACATGCACACATACATGCATACATACCTACCTACGTACGTACGTTGGTAGGTGCGTACATACACACAGAAGTGTGTACATACAGAAACGCACGAACACGCGTACAAGTCGTACAAGTATACACATTGGGGATACCTTATTTTGAGGTCCTTATAATAAGGCCCAAACCCTAGACCCTCCTTTCCTGAGTTTGAAAGTCAGATTAGACTTTTGGTGTATAATTGTACCAGCCTGGGTAGCTTGAATAAAGTCGTAGACATAAACATATATGTGTACATGTACTAGAAAGACCTGCACACGTACAGCACGAGGTACATGTCTGCACATACGTGCATGTTCAGAAACATAACATATGCTTATGTGCATGTACCGGTACATCTGCACATGTTACACATGCATATGTGTGTGTATATATACATGCATTAAGCATATAGACATATATACACATATACAACAGACAGGCATACATACATGCACACACAGAAAGTGTCGGTCGGTCTCTCTCTCTCTCTCTCTCTCTCTCTCTCTCTCTCTCTCTCTCTCTCTCTCTCGATATATATATATATATACACACGTATAGAATATACATCCGCGCAAACATTTGTGCAACTACGTATACCTACGTATATCTGATCCACATTCCAACACACATACATATACGCGCATGTACATGCTTACATGTCAACATCTGCGCATGTAGTCACACAGGCATATACATGGAGACGACATGTTGGTATGTACACGTACATGTGCATCTACATATGCAACATACATAATTACTCATGTGTACAAAACACATACCTGAGTTGCATATATACAAACAGCCGTGCATGAAAGCATACTTGCATACTTACATACTCGCACACTTGCATACTCACATACACAAATGCATACATGCACACACATGCATGCATGAATGCATGCATACATTCCAAGTATGCACAGGCGCATACGTATGTACACATGTACTCACACACGTATGTACATACGTACATGCTCAGTCCATGCGTACACACATATACGTACATACATATATTATAAGTACATGTACGTACAGACATATGTATCCTATACAGGGTTCCGGGTACTGTGGTACAGGGCCGGGAGGGGGGGTTGCACTCCCCCAAATCATAACACTGATTCTTGATCTTGATATTCATACATTCTGCCTTACAGGTACTCAAGACACTTCGGGTATGTGTACATGTAATTTGCATACGCCGATATACATTAAATAAGTGCCTCTATATAGTTACAGTAAAACAAACTTGCAACTTTATAAGCCCTACTTACTATACATGCCTACCTACCAACCTACCTGCCTAGCTACATGAGCTTTTACATATACATACATATACATACACAAAAGCATAAACGTACACATACACATACTTTTACATACTTATACAGGCATACATACATACGCACGTGAATGCCTGCATGCATACTGTATAGCATACATGCATCCGCACACGCACATATACACACACATGGTATGCAGTAAACACACTGTGTGTACAGACGTACATACGTACGTACTCTTATACATGCATATGCACCCACATACACTGTAACTGCAAACACAGTCTCATCCCATCCCTTCCGTTGCTATGCCATGCCATGCCATCGCATCCATCCATCAACGCACACTTAGGCATTGACACCCTGGTGCAACCTTATAACTGTACGTACGCAAGCGGTGTCAGCGGTGGAGTTTCTGCTGGCAGGTGTCGACTGGGAGTTCGCTGAGACTGTGGTGTCAAGCACCGACTCAAGATCTCCTGTCGTGGAGGATTTAAGGTTGTCTTCTAGAGTGAAGGGGTCGGGAGGTGGAGGTGGTTGGAGTAGTTCCAGCAGGCGAGGTGGGACGGACCCAGGCAGGTGGACTAGGCTTGAGCTTCCCGTGCTCAGGGGCTGAGAAAAGCTTCTGTGCGAAGCGCGGATAAAAGGGATTCACCTCGGTGGGCCGGTCACATCTTTGTTTCAGATATGCGTACCTGGCCGGTCTATCCCGGCTCAGCATTCGTCAGTCCCAAAGTGAAATTTCAACCTTTCGCACGGGAGTTTGTAAGATTAACCTAGCTGAATCTACGATTGCAGCTCAGACCGAGAGTTCTCGAGTGTTCTGCGTCTGAAAAACGGAAGACGAACAAAGACAGAAATGAGCTCACATCTGCCGTGTGCTAATGAGTGCATCTACTACTCGCCAGAAATCAGTGCCGATAGCAGGATGCTCTCTCTTCCAGCCGATTGCACTAGACATTTGCCCAGAAGGCGTGCTATGCACAACTTGCAGGTACTTAATAAGACCCTTTAGACACCGTACTGTACCATGCACCCAAAACTTGTTCATGCCTCCTCAGTCAGCTGCACACCCAAGCAGTTCTCGTGGCCCCAGGGCACCTCGAGGGCGAAGAGTGTTGAAGGCTTTCCACAATCGATATGGCCCCATGAGCCTGTAAGAAGATCTTAGCATGGGCATTGCGGTTGCGGACTAGGGCCCAGGGTTTGGATAAGGTTTAGTTTAGAGTTGAGGGTTGTGGGTCGATCGATGGCTGTCGACCTTGGATCCTCATGTCCTCACGTTCTGGCGCGACAGAGAAGTTTCATGAGCGGCATGGTGGGAGCCCGCGAATTGGTTCTGAGTTGGAGGGGCTATCCACTCCGATCGAATCGAACTTGCTCGGACTACCTGGAAGCTGTTGAAGCATTAAGAACCCGAGGCCCCAAACCCCTCAACCAATGAAGCCCTAATCCCAAACCGTCAACTTAAACCGTAAACCTAAAGCCCGTATAAAAGCCTTAAGCTTATGCCCTGAGCAAGTTATGGATGAGGCAAGGGTGGCACCCAGGGACTCTTCAACTTATGGGTTTACGGTTTTAATCATAGCCCTCCCAAGCCGTTCCACTTCAACATGCGTTCCAGTTCGAAACATGGTTCTGCTTCAGGTGTGTCTTGTGTGTTCTACATCGCTCTTTATTGCTCGAGTTTGAAGTTGGGCGGCCATGGATCATCCGGTGCTGAGGGGTTTGCCGCCTTGGCTTAAATTTATGATCAGCGAGTTTTTCCCTGTCGCTTTGGAAGACGGCTACATGTCGCAGAGCTGCTCAAAGAGAGACTTGGACGTTGTCGTGTTCTGCAGCTCCGGGCAAGTTTTGGCCGATGAGTGTCTCACTGCACCTAAGATGAATATAGCAGCAAGAACTCTGTTTGGATGTGAGTAGTAGAGTACTTCCTTGTTGATTTCTAAGCAGAAACTGCAAGCAATCCACTGAGGCGGGCTTGTCAACAGCGTGCATGGCGAGTGACTTGTCGAGCTGGGAGATGAAGAATTCCAGCTACTGGGCTGATATCTCTCAAAGTTCTAGGGGTGTTTCGGGAAGATAAAGGTTATTATGTAACATGTCAGACGGAGACTTCGTGGGATGAGGGTCGGTTTTCAGTGGTCGTTTTGGAGGATGATCTTTTGCATACCGGTGTTCTCGGTATATCCGGTGGCAGTCTCGGAGATATGCAGTAACCAGGAAATCTCATCCCACCGCATGTCGCGGGGTTGAATGCGGCTGTATGTATGATACGCGGACTAGCCGCGAAGGATGGGCCGTGAAGCTAGTCTTGTCAGTCGTGAATCGGCATCTGCGGACTCGCCGCGGAGCTGCCAAACCCGCAACATCGCGGACTAGCCGCGGAGGATGGACCGTCGTGAGTCGGCATCAGCGGACTAGCCGCGAAGCCTCTACCCTTAAAACGCGGACTAGCCGCGAGGGCTGGGCAGCGAATCCAGCATACTGTGCTGAGCCGGCATTAGCGACTAGCCGGTCGCGGATTAGCCGCGAATCAAAGAACGGTCAGCGAAGCTACATTGTCGTGTTTCGGTGTCAGCGGACTAGCCGCGATTTCCGAGTCCATCGGCTCTTCTTCCAGGGTCGCGGACTAGCCGCGACTCTGCGAGGAAAGCTCGCGGCTGAAAGAGATTGGCATATGTTTGTCTGAGTTATCCGCATCTCATGTCCTGCACAGACCACTTGGCAGGATAGTAGCATCCCCGATATGACTGAAATGTGCTTCACATGTCACAGCCTAGGCTTGAGCCTCTTGCTCCGAGTCCGTATGGGAGGACTTCGATGGTCATGTCCTGAGAAGGTCCCAAGCAGGGAGAATCTGGGCATTGAGGAGTCAGTGACACGTTGAGTTCATAATATGTGTATATATATATATATACATGCATATATAGATATTATTGTATATATGTGCAGGTGTGTGTATATATATATATATATATATGTTTATTCATTTGTATATATTGTAACCACAAACCATCAGTATCTGAGGAACATGATCGCTGGGCGGCCAGCAGACAGACGACTCCAGGGCCTCGTTGAAGCTTGGGCAGGATGTGTTCCGGCTAGGCCAATGGTTTCAATCGGGTAGCCAGTTGTGGCCGCAAACTGAGGAGCTGGAGTCACACATGATGCAACTATGTTGGAACATAGGCGTGTTCAGCGTCACGGAGCAGCCCCGCAGCAGCGGGCTGTTTCAGGAGGGTCCGATTTTGGTGCCTCGACTTGTCTCGAAGAATAGAGGTGCACCGAAACATTTCTCCATATGTGACCTCCACTCTTCTCTCTGAGGCGTCCGTCGATGCAACCGGCAGCGAGAAGACCTGCCTGTTCATGGGGTCCTTTGCCCACAGCCTGATGCTGCCAGGCTGCAACGTAAGCCACAGATAGGAGGGCAATGTTAATGGCAAGGGAGAGGATGATAAAACATTCCATTCATCATTTTCACTCATGTATCCCAGGATGCCGACGTCCTTGGTCGGTACCCACTTGTATCTCATGAGGGCCCTGGCTGCAGTTTCCAAGCATTTTGACATGCGCAATCTGCCACCCGGCTGACCGTCTGAAGTGTGGGCAGCTCGCATGGATGAGTGTTTCAAGTTGAAAACACTGCGGACAAGCTAAGGTTTCTGAACCGTGCGACCACGGTGAGAGCAGCCTCTTTAAGAGGCGACGTGAGGGCGTGCCAGGGCTACACAAAGACTTTCGGATGCGCTGTCACCTGGCTGCCATGATGCATGGCTGCTGTATATTCGTTCTTCTGCCGTTTGCGCTTCCCGAAATCACCGAAGGTTGGCACGCTGCTAGAGTGGCGAAACCACAACAATCCCAATGATTTGCTGGAACTCGCGCCGGTTTTGATTCGGACATTGGTGGGACTGTTGACTTCGCTGGTCGCTTGTCTCACACCCAATCTAGACTTAGACACCCATCCTCAAGGTTTATCCAGATGGTTTCCTGCTTTGGGTTGTTTTTGCTTCCCCGTCCAAGGATAAGGATGGCCAGAAAATGCTGGACATCCGGCAGGCGAGGGTGTACGATGCCCGGCCATGGAACTTGGCCCTTCTGCATCTGCAGGCCCTCCAGGCCAGATGTGCATTTGCTTTTGCGCTTGCGTGTCAGTGTATTCTTCATGATATCTGGCGAATACGGATTGTTGCGGCACAAGTGATAATAAAGCCGAAGTTCGCGGTTTGTGTGTTCCTCCACGTCACACTCAAGTCTGATAATAGTCTGATGCTGGACGCCCAAGCGATTCACACACATACGGGGTACTGACACGCAGATCCTTGTTTCAGGTAAGCCAGTTGATGCCGCCGCAGCCTCCTCAGCAGGCCTTGCATACGCAAGACGTCTGAGCGGAGTTTTCATTTCAGTTCCTTCGAATTCGGGCGTGGAGAGTTGATATTCAGCGAAGCAGGACTACATCGACGACGATGCAGCCCCTGGCTTTGACCGGGATTGGGAGATATTGGCGTCTTGTCTGATAACAAGTCCGCTGATGCTCCGTTCTGATCTGGCTGGAGGTTTGCTACTTGACTCGTGTGATTTGTGACCTGGTGGTTTACAGTGTCGTTTTTTCACGACACTTCGTAAGGAAGAAGCAATCCACTCGGATGAGGATTGATGGAGACCCCTCTCATGGGCCTCGAGGACTGTCTGTGAAGTTCTAGAGTTGGTACTCCTGATTGAGCGAAGGTTTGTTTCCGGCTTGTTGAAGCACCCGTGTGCTCAATCAAACTCATTAACGCAGACACGAGTTCGCTTCTAGTCTAGTACCATGTGACGTACCAGTACCAGCATCTGTGTTTGTCGACGCATGCAGCAGGATACAAGCCACCGCAGGCCAGCGGCTCTCGGAGACCTGGCCTATCTTGTTGTTTCAGGGGTCGCTCTGGGTAAAATCACCGCGAGCACAGAGTCTCATGTCCTCTAGGATTGGTTGAAGCATGGCGTTTGCATTGAGGACAAGTCTACGGCAAGCGAGTTTTCTGGACCTTCGGATTTTGGGCTGTCGCCTTCTGATTCTGTCAGCATCCACGGAGTCTGGTGCTGGCATCCGCGAACATGAGTGAAGGGGTTCAGCCGCTCGAGAAATATGCGAGAGCAGGTTCACTGAGAGTGTGCTGCTTGCCGCAAGCAAGCCCCAGCCTTCCGTGTTGTATACGATATAGCAGAAACATGAATAGATGAATGTGGCATGTGCCCACCTGGCGGTTAGTCCGCCGGTGAATTACTACCCACTGTTTTGTCATGGCTTGTGACGTTGCGGTGTAGCCACGATATAGGCCCTGGTGTTGCGGACTAGCCGCGACCGCAGCGGAATTGCCGCGATGCAGGCTTTGGTGTTGCGGACTAGCCGCGACTGCAGCGGAATTGCCGCGATGCAGGCTTTGGTGTTGCGGACTAGCCGCGACTGCAGGGGAGATCCATGACATGATTCCTGTCGCGATTTATCTCCGACTCCTGCTCGAGCCTCGTGCCCGGGCCTTTGGAACTTCTTCGTCCCTGCATTGTCTTGGCGATCGGAATGCGCAAGACCGTGAGCAGGAGAAGTTTGTTGCCAAGAATATGAACTGTTTACTTGTTGGTGGATATAGCCTCGCTTTTCTAGTCTGCCTGGTGTCTTGCAGACATCGCACCCGTCCGCCAGGACCCTTTCTACGAAGTCCCTGGAAGCGGAACCCGAGAAAGAAGCTGATGCAGCTTCCCGTTTTCTGATGTCAAGTGCTCACAAGCGTTTGACAGAGTTTCTTGGTCCAGGCCAGGCAGTGAGCACTTCTTGAACAAATTTTGCTTCGAGTTCTTGCCTGCAGGTATGGCAGAGGAGCAGACCTCCCAGAAGAAGAAGGAAAAGAAGAAGGACAAGAAGAAGGGCAAGAAAAGCCGCCGCCCCAAAGGTTTCCAGGCTTTCATAGTTTCATTTTTTGTCACTGAGCAAGCAAGGCTCGAGCAGCGAAGTTCCCGACACAGACTCGGAGGAGCAGGAGGACTGGGAAGACATCACATCGATATTTGGATTGCCGCAGAAGGACATCAGCAGGTCTCCCAAGCAAGTGAGGCTTGAAGACCTCAGTGCCAGACAAGTGGCCGTCTGCTTGTGTAACGTCACCAACCAACTGCCCGCTGCGGAACTTATGTCGGTCGGAGGCGAAACCGCACCTTGCCTGCATCTGCTTACCATCCTGTCGCCCCTTCCTGCTAGCTGCTAGCTTCGCAAGTACATGTAGTAAGTTCCAGATGACCAGGATCTGCTGGCCACTGGCTTTCTTTAACTGTAGGCTTGAATAATTGCGATTGTTTTGCTTCATAAGATTGCTACCGTACGTGTTCTGCGCCTAAGGAAGCACTTCTGGTCAACAAGGCCAAGGGGTTGAGAAGAATGAAGGACAAGGGCAATCAGAATCAAGCTCTCAACCAGGCTGGTTGATTGGTTTGTCGGTATCCATCTGTGTGTTCTGTTGCTCTCCTCCTTGCTCGTTTTGATTGAAGGCAATGGCGGCAGGCGTGACTTGGAAAAGGCGGATGGCCAAGCTATGCACCCTCGGTCGCTTGTCCCAAAATAGACCTCGGTCAGACTAGGCCGTGCCGGCACCGTTGCATATCTGCGGTCGCTTGTGAGATTCTGCAGCAGCTCAGTTTGCGGGAAGAATCCTGCCCAAATCAACATCACCAACGCGTCAAAGTTGCACGAAGTCACGCCGCTGCTTCGCTCTCTGAAGAAGACTGCAGACAGGACCGAATCACAGGACGTTCTGTTGAAGGTTATTAGAATCAGAAGCTCCTCTTGATTCTTGCATGCAGGAAGTCTGGGAGGAAAGCTGCAGACTTTGCAGCTGAGATCAAGGATCTGCTCCGAGCGATGGTCCAGGAGACTTCTGCTGCTTGTGCACGATGGGGGTTACTTAAGGCATGGAGTGCCAGCACCTGTCCACTCAGCAATTTTGAATTTGCGGAGCGTTCTTGCCGCAGCCTTCTGTCTCGCAGCTCCCTTTTCCGTTGCACCACAGGTGCGTTCGTGTGCACTGTGCACCATGTCGTCCAAAGCCAGAGACTTCGACATCCCCCGCGATGTGCTCGACAAGATGTGTGATCGTTTGGGCGGTTACTTGGACAGGAAGAAGTCGGAGAAGGAGCTTTCCCTGGATGCCAGGGAAGCCGATGTGGCCCGTCGGGAGGAGAAGGCGGCGGCCACGCAGAAGCAGCTAGATGACTGGCACTACAACCTGAAGGCCAAGGAAGAGCGCCTCAAGGACAAGGAAGATCGTCTCCAGGCCCGGGAATCATGGTGGCACCACGATTACAAAAGACAAAAGGGTCCCCAGGGCAAGCACAACCCCGGCGGAAAGGGCTGGCGGTAGACTCTGGTAGATTCACAGCTTCCTTGGAGTGCCAAAAGAGAAGATTTTGCAGCTTGCACGCCTGACGAGCGAAGCTTTTCAAGTTTCCAGATCCAGTATGCTTGCTTTAACCGGTTGCCTGCAAAGACAAGAGATCGTGCTGCAGCTTGAGCAACCTGTTTCGGTCATGTAACGTTGTGGCTCAAAGCTTCAGGCTATAGGCGTCAACGGGAGCCGTGCCTCCCATGTCTCTCGGCATGGAGCAGATTCTGACGGCCTTGGCTCAGATGCAGGCGAATGCCCCCGCAGCTTCGACCACAGCTCCACTACAGCTCAGCAACCCGATCCTGCAGCAGCTTTTGTCCGAGGCAGCTCGACCCAAGCCTCAGTTTGAGGCTCAGGCTGTGTTGCCGCCAAATATTGCCCAGATGATTGCAGTGCAGCTGAAGAAAGAAATGGAGGCATCTGGGCAGGGCGTGCAGCAGCCGCAGCCGGAGAGCCAAGCTGTTGCTGCAGACAAGCAAAAGGCTCCTCGTGCAGAAAAGCAACAGGCTCCTGCTGCCAACGGCCCCGGTCCGAGCCGGATGCCTGGCGTGGGGTCCGCGAAGGGGCCGGCTTCCGGCAGCATGGTCCGAGAGTCTGACATCATGGATGTAACGGGTGGAAAACCTTGGACCAAAGCTGATGCGAAAACTAAGGTGGAGGACAAGCCGAAGCCAGAGAGATCCGTGCTCTCGCTGTGCAAGATCATGACTTTCGAGTATGTGGACAACCAGATGGTCGAGGTGTATGCTCGAGTGATCAACAAGCCTGGCTTTAAAAGAAAAGCCCCGGAGGCCCCGGCAAAGCTGCCGGCAAAGGACGACCAGGAGCCTGCGTTTGAGGAGGAGACTACTGACGCAGACGATGACAAGGACGCGCCCCAGAGCAGCATGAAGCCGCCGGAGCCGAATGGGTTCCTCGCTGCATTGTCACAAGCGAAGTTTGCATTTTATCGCTCCCCTCTTTTGGTGCTTGTCTTGCTGTGATTGAGTTTGTTTCGATTCGAGGCACCCACCGAATGACGATCGCAGCAATCGGCAAAAGGAAGCAGACAAGAATGGGGGACTCAAGCGTCAACGCGGCGGTCAAAGGCACAAGTGAGGAGGGCCATGGAGGGCCTGTGACTTTTCTTTTCACCTTTGCTGCCCGGAAAGGCAGCGGCGAACGCCATGTGCTGTAGATAACTACAGGAGTTGCTCCGTAGCCTTCTGAGTCTTGCAGCTTCGACTTTGAAAATATGCATACTCGGTCTTGCATACTACGATATGGAGCATGTGCACCTTCGCTACTGTTGCTCCTTCACAGTACTGGTAGTGTCCTGTATCAGGAGGCCACCGACGACGTGGCCAAGCTGCACCGTGAGAGCGAGGCGGAGGCCCTCTCTCCCCGTCGCGGGGCAGAGAGGCCAAAGTCAAAGCCCCTTTCCAGGAAGAAGAAAAGGCGATGTGCAGAAGAGACCGTGCCTACACCAAAGGTTACGCCGAAGCGGCTGAAATTTTCGGAGCCAGAGCCAGATGCATCGGAGGACCCCGAGGAGGACGGCGAAGACGACGATGATCAGGAGGAGGAGGTTGAGGAGCCGGGCAGCGAGGATGACGATGTCTTCAATGGCCCGTATGCCCTGAAAGACAAGCCCAGAAAGCAGCTGAAGGCCATCGAGGATAAGCCGCCGCTGGCACTCGAGGATGAAGCGAAGGAAGCAAGGCCGGCAGAAACTCCCCAGTCGTGTGGCCTGGATTCCCTGCCTCGTGACCTTGGCAACAAGCTCAAGAAGCTCAGCGGCGATCTTCTGGAGACTCTGACAGGCGACTTTGGATCGCAGCTTGCCTGCGTGAAATAATTCAGAACTGCTGTTCCGTATTCTGTGACCTGATTCCTTCGCCGAGGTCTGATGTGCCCCATGTCATTGCTATCCTGGATGGAGAGCAGATTTATAGCCTCACGGACGCCTTTGACGTCCTCCTGGATGTTGAAGGCATCTTTCGCACTTGCATGTGTATATACAGGCATCGTGGGCTGCTCCGCTAGCGTGAATGTAACTGCATGAGGTGAACTTCCTGGCATCCTTGGCGAAGAATCCAAGGATGCAGCGAGCAAACTGACGCTCCGAGGAAAGAAGATCTTGAAGCGCTGGCCCCAGCTACTCAAGGCCAGACGCGGCTATTCCGCAATTCCGCGCATTCCTGGCCTTTTGCAGCCTGTGCAGGCCAAGAAAGAGGAGATGGGCGACTGACGCCGATCTTCGCACCTTATTTAAAAGGAATCAGTTTGTTTTCGAATGTTGTGCCCGCTGGGCCATGGCTGCGTCCGTTTGGGGGAATCTACCTAGGCTGTGGAGTTGCCTTTTGACTGAACGAGCAGCCTCGCGACGCAGGAGGTCACTCTCCGCTTTTCGCAGCCGGGCAGCAGAATTCGGCCTTCGTTTCAGAGTATAGAGACAAATTAGTTCTTGAGCACAGATGTCGCTGCACTGTTGGTTTGTGGGCAATACAGAATTCACGAAGAAGCGGGGTTCGTTATCACGAAAGGCCTGGAAGGTCACGAATTTGCAGGGTTGCGGGCCTTTTCGGAATATGTTTTTTGCTGCTTCGGCAGCCCCCCAAACCCTAAATCTCAGACCCAGACTGAAACCCTAAACCCTAAACCGTCAACCCTCATAAGTGTCGGCAGTGTGGGCTTGTTGCATTTGTTGTTTCCGATCTCCTTACTCGTACCTCTCCCAGATCGTAATCATCAACCCCATAAGACCCTTCGGAATCATTACAGAAACCCCCGGGGCTCAGGTCTCCAAAGATACATTTCCAATATTTTCGAATCCAAACGAAGCTGTTCTGTGGTGGGGGGTGCAAAGACAATTGTTCCTAGTCCTGCAACCAGGCTTGTTTTTCAACCCAATAGACACTTTCTCGTTTGGGTTGCAAAGGTCCGAAATTTTTACCGATCCCGCCCCCAAAGTGGCAATTAGAAGACCCATGGTAATTGTATTGTAAACCGCAGAAATATAAGACCAATTCCCGTAAATTTCGTAACGCAGATGTTGTTTTCGTTTGCCTGCACCATAGTTCGTGACGGCGAGCATGAAAGTGTGTTTCTGGTTCAGCTTCACAAGGTTGATATGGCCCCCGTAGCACAACTTTTACTTGGAATGCCTGCTTGGCCAAAACCCCAAACCCTTATCAGATTGAGCGGGTCAGTCATTGGCCGAACTGGGTAGCAAACCGCAAACTGACTGAGTGCTTCGCCGTAATCCCAAATCCTAAACTTCCCTGAACGGACTGATCTGCTTTCCCAAGTAACAACCCCAAACATTCATTAATAAGTATATAGGATAGACAGGTGGCACTGCTGGCAAACCGAAGTTGGCAAAAGGCCACCCCAAGCTAGGCAATTTGAGTGGGGCCCCGCACTGAAGCAGCCCAGATAATCTCCCCAGGCCAAGCCCCGACACCTTGAAAATGAAACGGCGGCCTTGGACACTTTTTTTTGGGGGGGTGGGGTGGTTGAGTAGGCATTATTGCTCCCTGCCCGACACCCTGAAAGGACGGTAACTATAGGCCCCGGTTAACTGAGCTTTGGAGTTGAGTTGAAGGATTTCTTGCCCCGTCACGGATAATCAGGCAGAGCGAAACCCCTTCACCAAAGCACCCACAGGACACCATTGACCTCACTGTAAACAGCCGATCTGAGGACTGCTGCTACTGCTGGGTGGTGGCCCAGTGGTGGCCAATTAAATTGTGGCGTCGAGCTTTTGGGGCTACCTGTGACCTGCTGGACAGGGCGTCCGGACGGGCCTCCAAAAAGCACTTGCTGTCAGTTGATCCAACAGTGTGTGATGCGTGGCCATCCGATGTGCTGTTTCTTTCCATCAGATTCGCTATCCTGCTGCCGGGCCGCCTGGTGCTCACAGGTAGTTTCTTCTTCACGGTTCAATAATGGTATACCTCGCCCAAGCCTTTGATAAAACTTTAATCACTTCCGTCGCAGGCCAGGCCTGGTCTTTTTCAGCATCCACTGCATGGATCCAGACTCCAGAACAAGAGAACAGAGAGTACCCGTATCGAAATCCCAGCAGGCAAATGAGCCTCCGCTCCAGTGCTCCCAAAGTAAATAAATTAAACAATCCTCACGGAAGCGCTTCCGCTGGCCTGAAGCCCCGAGGCAAGACGTGGCGTAATATCGGTGTTTGCTGTGTTCATGTGTAAATCTTGGCCCACAGGAGAGCTCCTTTTCCGAAGACTCCCAGAGCAGAGGCCGGCCGCGGGGGGACCTGCTTCCTGAACCCCAAAATGTCCGACCTCACACAAACCGCCCGTGCACGGTTCCTGGCTTCTAGAACAGTCAGAAGGTCGCCACAGGAGCCCGTGCCCCGAGGCCCATCCCGGGTTCCTGCCTTGTAGTACAGATAGAAGGCGAGGGCTTGGCCCGCGACATTTCCGAGGGTTCCAACGTTCTGCTTGCGATAGGCAGCGTTCTGCTTCGGCTCCGAAAGCGCGGGAGCGTTCTGCTTCGCCGAGCGTTCTGCCTCAACGTTCTGCTTGAGCAAAAAAGTTTTCGCACGTGTCCGCCACCGTGCCAAAACACGAACGCTGAAGCAGAACCATGAAACGCAAAATCTCTTAGAAACCAAATTATTGAGTGTTTCAAGGAAATGCAGAAATAGTGCGTTCTGCCTCAACGTTCTGCTTCAACATAAAAGTTTGTGCACGTGCCCGCCACCGTGCCATTTTTTTTTCTGAAACACACCAAGCAGAACCGTTGTCTTAGGGAAACGGGCCAAGCAGAACCACTGTCGCAGGAAGTCACGCGGAGCCATGGACAAATGGCTGTCCACCAAGCTGCTGGAGATCAGAAGGACCCTCGGCACTTTTAAAAAGCCCCCAACGTTCTGCTTCGTCCTAAGGTTCTGCTTCGTTCATGCAACGTTCTGCTTCGGTTACCTAAGGACAGAGGACAAGGAAGAAAGGACCAACCTGATCGAGAAGTTCTTCGCGTTTCTCGATCTTGTGGATGACAAGATCGACAGAAGAGAGCCGATCTCTGCGAGGGTCGGTTCTGTGTCAAGAGCAACCTGGGAGGTTGCTTGGAGGCGTGCCATGCACGCTTTTTTTGGTGTGGACTCAACATCAGTCTGCGAACTGCGTAACTCCAACCAACCAAGGCTCTCCTCGACGACTTCAGAATGGACGCGGCTATTCTGCAAGTCCCCCTGCGACCAGCCAAGCCGCAGAAGCCAAACGACGCAGCCTCCGACAGCACGCCCACTTCTGAAAGCCCTGCCTCGTCCCTACCTGCCGGCCCTCACACGGACTACATCGTCAAGTATCTGCGAACCCAGCAGGGTATATTGCAGGTCCACATAGCATCTCGACTCCTGCTCATATTTTTGTTTCTGCACCTTGCCGTCTTGTTTCCTGGCCAAACCGATGAGCCCAGGTTCCCAGTGCAGCCGACTTCACTCAGGGCTACACATGCCTGCTGCGTGTGAACGAGGTATGGCCGCAATTGTCCAGGAACCAACCTTTCCCGAATTGGTACTGCAAATTGCGACTTGCCTCAACTTCAGACCACAGGCAGGCGAGCTGTGTGACCACAAGCTGTTGCTAGATATTCCAGCCAAGGCAAGATACCACGGCTGGAGACCTCCAGACTGCTTGGACGGTGGATTGCAAGCGGCATATTCTCCGTGCCAGCAATTACAAGGGCAAGCGCATTGACACGGGAGAGCAGCCTGTGCGGATACCATTCAACGGGCTCACATTCCCAGGCTACTTTCTGACAGCTCCTGGGGCCGCACAGATAGACTAAGAGGTCGGATTCTTTACTCCCTGCCAAGCACTCAGAGTCGATGTCTGGAGTGTATCCCCAGGTTGCTTCAGTGCTGCAAGTACGCAGCTGCAGCCCCAAGCATCAGAAGGCTGCGCTGGCAGCCATCAACATGGTCTGCTCTCACTGTCTCCCATCAAATCTGACCGTCGAGCTCCTGCCCCATGTGCCAGTCTGCAGCTTCAGTTGCAAGCAGTAATTAAGTTTCACAGCTGCCGCCATTCAGTCGCACAAAACCCTGTGGCCTTTCCTTCTCTAGGTACTTTGAAGATCGAGGACGGCGAAGTGAATCTGGAGGCTTGGGCGGCCACATTGGACTTCGTCGGCTGGAGTGAGAGGCCGCATAGCTCGAAGTCCTTTTGTCTGCGAGCACATGGCATGTGCCTCGAGATGCCAGGTGGAAGAGAACGAAAATTTTTACAAGCACACAGCAGAAGCTCCAGACAGGTCGGCCTGTGTCTGCTGTCCATGTTGCTTCTTACATATCTCGACCCCCAGAGGCATTCCGTTGTCCTCCGTGGCATGGTTCATCCTGCGGGGCGCACACGATGAGCTGGTGTGCCAGGAAGCTTGTTTTTTCGATTGAGTGCTTGAACAAGAGTCGTTTTCTTTTCAATAGAATGATAGATCTCAGATGTCTTTGTCAGGGCCGCTGCCGGAATGCTCGGCTGCAGAAGAGATTAATCCACATCTTGAGCCAGAAGGCCGAGATAACCACCCCGGCCAAGCTGATGCTAGTCATGCCGCCTCCCTCGCCTGGTGACGACTATCATCCGGCGCGACAGCAACTCCGAATAGCAGCCGAGTGTGGTCAATTTTCCTCATCCATCATCAGACCTGTCATGCCGTAAAAGACTTCCTCCGAGGGACGGGAGATCTCTGCGGATGGACATCAAGCCCAAGAATCTGGTTACAATGAACCGATGGCTGCACAAGGCTTCAGGAACCCTGGGTGGCACAGACGACACACTCGTCAGCCTCGGCTTGCAAGACGTGCTTCCTGCTCACGCGAATCGGCTTCCGAGATGCAGCTTGGCCTCTTTCTTCGTCTCAAGAGGCAGCCTTCTTCTAACTGAGGTTAGCCAGCGATTTTTTGTATCGCTACTGGCAGAAGTCTGCCAACGAGATCCGACAGGACCGGTAGATAAAGCAGCACCGAGCACATGGAAAGCACGATCAGTCTTTCTATCTTTCAGGACCTGGCCGCCCAGAAATTTCGCTCGATTCTGGTCATGGCAGACTCGAGCCCGAAAGGGACTTTGGATGCAGCTTGGCAGTCGTTGGCGACAAGTTGCCAAAATTGCCATCCATCCATTGCAAGTACGCCTGAGGTGTGGAGCGCCGTCGTCTATGCCGGTCGATGCGCAGCCAGCATGCCTTTGCAAAAGCTGGCTGACCTGCAGACCTCCACGGCCTCTGTTTCCACGAAGCTGGACGAGGCACAGAAGGTGGCTGACAACTGGGCCAGCAACGTCGCCCAGGGAAGGGAGGCCAGTGCTCGCAAGCTGTTTCTCGGATTGGTTGGTCTATGATTCTTTGCAGCTTGGAGCAGCAAACTGCTTGCGGAAGCTAATCTCACGCCAAGGCCGAAGACGCTGTCCAGAATCAAGCAGAAGAAACTGGCCGCTCGAGAGCAGCTCCGATGCGTCTTGCACGTGTTGGACATCCTGGGTCTCGAAATGCTGCTGCCAACGACGAGACTTCGCCCCGTCGATCTGAGTGCAGGCGAACAGAGAGTCGCCAACAAGAACAAGCAGCATTTCCTTTGGAACCCGCACAATGGCGAGGCCTCCTGGGATGCCATCACGGAGACTTCACGTGAAGACCTGAGGCTGATCCTTGCCCCAGACGAAGGGAGCAGTTTGTACTGTTCGTTTGCATGGATGGCAAGTGCCGGATTTTCGGTCATGCTGCTGCGGGACGAATTGCACCTTGACTTTGAGGAGATGCACTAGGGCTTTGGGCATGCTTCTGCAGGGAAGTTTGAGTGGAAGCGTTCAGACCGAGGCACAAGTTGTCCAATCACTACCTACGAGTGATGCACTGCAACCCAGGTGTTGCCAGTTACTGGGCGGCAATACTGTGGTAAGCCTTGCTAAAACAAATGAGCCGCACGCTTCATCTGCCCTGCTCAGTTGAGGAATGTACAGCTTGACCTCATGGCTCATGAAAGCGCGGAAATGTCCATGGCAGACGAACAAAGTGGGCAACAGCTGGAAGGAAGCAGCTGCAAGGTACTTGCAATTTGCAGCTTGGCCTCAATGGTCTTCGTTCGCCTTCGTTTCCCTCTCCTCGCTCGGTCGCTTAGTCGCTCTGTCTCTCTCGACCGACTCTCTCTCTCTCACACTCACTCACTCACTCCCTCACTCACTGTCTCTATCCCTCTCACTCTCATACGTGCTCCAACTGAGCAACAGCGGTCCTGTGGGGGCGTGTTCTTTTGGGCTCCGAGTACGCTCCGAGTACACTGCTAAAAGAACGGCTGATTTGAGGCACAAATCAGCGAGCATTATGAGCATCAGTGGGTTCTTTCGGGGCAGGTGGGCAAGCATCATGAGCATTAGCGGTCCTGTGGGGGCATGTTCTTTTGGGCTCCTAGTACACTACTAAAAGAACTCTCTCTGGCTCTCTCTCTCTCTCTCTCTGTCTCTCTGACTCTCTCTCTCTCTCTCTTTCTCTCTCTCTCTCTCTCTCTCTCTCTCTCTCTCTCTCTCTCTCTCTCTCTCTCTCTCTCTCTCTCTCTCTCTCTCTCTCTCTCTCTCTCTCTCTCTCTCTCTCTCTCTCTCTCTCTCTCTCTCTCTCTCTCTCTCTCCCTCCCCACGTTAGAGCCGTTTTCGGTTCTAACCACCGCAGGGAGAGGGGGATGGAGAGGGACAGGGACCGGTCAACAGGGTGCTTTACAGGTCTGGTCAGAGAGAGACAGAGAGAGAGAGAGAGAGAGAGAGAGAGAGGATGCACATGATTAATACAACACGTCTCATAAGTAGGTTTATGTTGTATACATGTATATATATATATATATATCCACACATATATATATAAGGATAGATAGTGTAAACGACTACTTTGGTTCATCTACGGTCTACATTTACATGGAGGGAGAAGGTTGTGCGGAACAGGGTGTCCGATGAAACCAGCATCGTCACTCCGTTGCTGCAAGTCGCTGCCTGCAAAGGCACAGATGGATGATGTCTTGATGCAACTGTTCGGAAGCAGCATCCTGCACGAGTGCCTGGTCGGCAATGATCAGAGCACGCGGCAGCAGGCAAGCATTGCAACGCCCGTTCGCCAGGAGCGGATACGACTGTTCCGTCGAGAACATGGAGTCCTTCCAGATCATCTGCGAGATTGTGGACAAAGCCACAAAGAAACTGGGCAGCAGCAGGTTTCGAAACCATGGACGCTAATCCCTATAGCTGAGGCGAAACGGAGCTACGTACTCCCACTCGAGATGGTGCAGCTGGGGCCATTGCGCGAAAGCCTTCCGCAAGTACTACAGCTCGACTTTGCTTGCCGTCTTCTGGAGCTGCATGGAGGACGCAACATCTTCGTCCGTCTGTGATTCCTGAAGATGCATGTATTGTTTTGGTGCCTGGACAGGAAGGACTGAACCCCTTTGCGAAGTTCCAGCCAGACGAACGTGCGGAAGCAGGTCAGAAGTACCAAAAGGTGCTCGATCTTTGCATTCGTGTGGCTGGGCAGAAATTGGGTGATTCATAATCTTGGGGCCGACCCCATGAGCCATGAGCATCTACTCGGCACCCAGTTTGGGGCTTCGTTTGCTGACCACAACGAGGGTGCATTGATCCTTCTCGATGTAGTCTGTTGCTGCCCCCCAGCAGCGAATTCCACGGCTTAGCTCGGGGAAGCATGATGTGGCCAACCCGAAGCAACGGTTCTGTCCAATACTTCCTCAGGGCACCGTGTGCTGTAACAGCTGAGTTTAAACTGATAGCTTTTTTTTTTTGAGGGTGGCCGGCGGGTGGAGATCGTAGCGTATTGCAGACAGTGTGCACCAGTCGCGAGTCGCGAGTTCCCGATGCCAGGCATTGGTAGACGAAGAAGCGCATCTCCTCTTCGAGGGCATGGTCTTGCTCAGCGATGTCTGGGTTGAGCTGTGCTTGGATTTGGTAGCTTGATTGCATTTCAGGCCTTGCAGCCTCATCTGACGAACGGTCTGATGTGATGTGTGGACTTGCATCTAAGCAAAGCACGAAAAGCATGTTGGGATCCCTCCAAGAGCACACGGCGTTCGCGAATTCGAGCAGCTTCGACCGACGCTTGGACCGCCTCTTGCAAGATGCCCTTGGCCCGACAGGGATGGCCCGTCTCCAGATGGATTGCGACGTCGAGCTGCGGGCGAATGTGCCTTCTTCGCATATCCAGGATTGCATGTGCCCCGAACATATGTTCTGACTAGGGGATCCGCTCGAAGCTGTAGTTATGACTTCAGGGTTTTCAAACAAACCGTGATGGCTGCGTGAGTGGGTACTTGATTTACAAAGCTGCTATAGTCTCTAGCTCTCCCTCTCTCTCCCTGCTGTCTCGCCGTCGTCGTCTCGCCGTCCCTGTTTGACTCTTTGTCTGTCTGCCTGCCTGCTTGCCTGTCTGCCTGCCTGTCTGTCAGTCTATCCGTCGATCTGTCTGTCTATCTTCCTGCTTGTCTGCATGCGGGCATGTGCCTTGTCGGACAGAAACCAGCCCTGCCACAATTACATAGGTTTCAATTCAACTGATTCAGCCAATAGCGAGCTTGCGTAAATATTCCTCACGCTGCATGCAGCTGGTCCGTGCGGCCGCTAGATACCCGTAACTCCACATGTTCGCGACTACACTCCGCGAAATCCTTAGTGTTTACCGGCTCCGGCAAACGTGCCTAATTCTCTCCTGTGGGAAGCAGAGAGCCGCCGAATTCTGCGGTCGCACGCGGCTAATCCGCGAAATCCTGGATATAATTGGTCCTAGTCGCACGCGGCTACTGCGCGAAATCCCTGAGCCGCCGCGGCTAGTCCGCGAATCTCGACTCGCACGCGGCTATTCCGCGAAATTCCCGAGCCGCGGCTAGTCCGCGAATCTCGACTCGCACGCGGCTATTCCGCGAAATTCCCGAGCCGCGGCTAGTCCGCGAATCTCGACTCGCACGCGGCTATTCCGCGAAATTCCCGAGCCGCGGCTTCTCCGCGAATCTCGACTCGCACGCGGCTATTCCGCAACATCCCGAGCCGCCGCGGCTAGTCAGCGAATCTGGCCTCGGCCGCGGCTATTCCGCGAAAGCCCGAGTCGCACGCGGCTTGTCCAGGATCGAAGTCCGTAGTCGCACGCAGCTATTGCACGACACGAATGTGTCCACATGCTAAAGCAGAACAATGTGATAGTGATGCTTTCTGATGGCTAAGACAACCAAACTAATTATTTCGCTTCATAATTTCAACGAATTTGCTCATGCTGATTTTGCTGCTCGACGTAAGTTCCCGGGCTACTCCGCCGGGCTATACTAATTACGCAATCTGTATGCTATAGATACCGAGGAGCTGGTTCTGACTCGCCGACGGCCCAGTGTGCGACAAGATCTGCTGAGGGATTTCCTCGATGCTGTTCTCAGCTGCATCTACGAGATCTCCTGCTACAGGTTGTACCTCTTGTCGGCTCCCGGTTCTTGTGCGGGGCTGTTGGCCCGGGACAGCAGCAGAGTTCGTGACTTGGACAGGACCAAGACGGACATCCTGCTGTCCTTGAAGAAGGAGTGGAGTGTCGTGCTGGAGCTGGAAAGCAGCTCTGCAGGAGCTGCTTGCCTCGACAAGCTTTGCCCTTACACAAAGTGGCAGTGCTATCGGGAGCTCCTCGTGGCTCTTCACGAAGCCGACTTCAAGATGGATGACACAGCCCGCAGCCTTGTCTCCAGCTGGTTTCCAATGTTGACACAATCAGCCAACATTGAAGAACAGTTTGCCACCATTCAAGACAGCGTGAAGAGAAGCTGCAAGAACGGCAAAGCCTCTATGACAGCCCTCAGCAGCATCGCCGTCAAAGCGGTGTACCACAAGCTGACGGACAAGGAGGAACAGGCGCCCGCCGTCCACCTGGTCGACCGCGATTGGGAGGGTGCAAGCATTCGCGGCATCAAGCAAAAGATCTATTGCCCGGAAACGTTCACTGGCAGCACCTTGGCCAGTAGCCGTGGCTTCCCTCAAGACACCCTGACTAAATGATTTTTTAATATGAGAGCAGCGCTCCCTGGAACTTGATCCATGCTGGACAAAGATTGAAGAAATAACAAGTGTGGCAACTGCTGTACAGGTGCCGCTCCGCTGTGCTTTTCGTTTCTGCTGTGTACATTGCTTTGCACTACCTAGGCCAGCATGTCCAGATCGACAAGATCCTTTCCGACTTTGTGTCGACGTCGGCGCACCACCACAACAAAGGGGGCTTGAACCACATGCAGGCTTTCATCGAAGCGAAGAAGCGCCTCGCCAGAATCCATGATGCCCTCTGAATGGGAGACCTGAGACTTAAGACCCTAGACAGTGCTGATGCCAGGAACGGCCTGGAGCTGGCTTTGGCATCCGAGAACTTCTGGGTCGCCGGACTCATCCAGAAGGGCATGCTGATCAGTGTGAACGGCCAGTACTACATGTCGTTGGGCAACAACCCCGGGGTGGCTTATGCACCTTGAACCCAAGGTTTAAAGGTGAGTCAAGCAAGCTTCTCCAAACAATCAGAACGGTGTTCAAACTTCCTGCCCCGTGCCATGTTTGACAGTTCGCATTTGCAAGGTTTGCCTCATCCCAATATGCCAGAAATGTTTGTTGAACCTGTCCTGCTCCACTGCAGGCACTGCGACTGCGAGAGCTGGAGCTGGTTTTCCGAGGGAAGAGGCCGGCCGAGGCCGTGGATGAAGAGCACGTGGCTGCAAGGCCTCCGGTTTGGGAGATCGACGATGTCTTGACGACGGAGAACGACATTGTCAAAGCTCTTGTTATTGATGGCGGAGGGACACATTAGCCGCATTTAGAGCAATGTGTAGAAGAAGTGTAGACGTTAGTCTGTTCTTGCTTCAGTTGCCACAGCAACGTGAGATTGTTGAGACAGGAAGATTAACAAGCTGCTTTTGAGCTTTACGGAGGCAAGGCGGAAAAAATGCTGCTTTGTATGCACGAAACAAGCATGACCCCTGAAGGTCCAGTGCTTCGATTTCTCGGTACATTGCTGCGATGTCAAACTGGCCACGAAGCTGGGGACTTCCTTGATTCTGAGAAGGGCCCTGAAAGCCATGCCCCTCTTGGTCTCGCTGATCGCGAGCCGTGGGATCTTGAAGATTACATCGGACTGCCTGAGCAGAATGATCAACTGCTATGGCCAGCGGTTGAGGAAGAACGCTTCAAAATCCGAAAAGATCCGCACACTGATGCGGTTGCCTATCGTGCGCGAAGCCTTGTCAGAGGAGAATCTGGCGAAGCTCGAACAAATCCTATCGGATTTGGATGCAAAGAGAAGGCAGAAGTGCTCCGACGCAGAGCAGGACGAGGAAGACGAGGAGGTCCCCGAGGCTCCAGTGTGCGGTCAGTTTCCATTATATAAGTTTTACCGGTCTGTTGATATTGGAAGTCATCAAGGTCGGACGATTATGCGTTTGCCCCGCCCAGCAGAGAACAAAACCCGCCCGAAGACCCTGGATCAAGATCTGAATCTGTGTCTTTGCAGGTAATGTTATTACACAGTTATGAAGATTCGAAAGTATTACTCAGGGGTATGGGGGTCGGATCGGCTGTGCTAAGCACTTGGGGATGTGGGGCGGTGGGTCGACTAAATTATTGTATATCAGATTTTAATTAAAGTTATAGAGCATTCCTGGGTTATATGTAGCAGTTACAACACAGGCCATCTGGGACTCAACTCGTTCCATGAAGCTTTTGCCACAACGGGGACCCTGGACCCCAAGCCCCTGACGCCCTAAGTGTATGGAATATAATATGGCAACGCTGTTCATTAATCACATTATCCGAGACTTTGGATCCCAAGTCAACTGAAACAATGAGCCCCCCAACCTTGACTATTCCTCCTCCCAAAACGACCAGCAGTATTTGCATCCCCATACGTTCAGCAAAGTAGCATTGCAGCTACCTTCGGCTTTTTGGTAGCCACCAAAACAGAACTTGTTTTTGATCCTCGCACCGTCACCCTATGATATTTTCAAATTCAAGTTCGAGAGCCTGCTGCCGGGTGACATTCACAAGTAGGGCTATCTGATAGAATTCCGAAGGAAAGCAGTCTGGCAGTGTTCTGGGATGCAAGGCGATAAGCGACTGATTGCACAGGTCTGGGAGATGATAGCTGAGCCGGATGCAGCCTGGGAGGGCGCGGAGCAAATGCTCGAGCAACTTGCTGCAGAGGACTGCAAGCCGAGCTTTCTGAGATGTTTGCGTCTGTGTTATGCACACGTATAGCTTATGCTCGTGCCAGCTCAGATGGTAGGAAGCAGCCGCTGATCAAGCTGCCGGAGCTGAGCAAGACACTGCAGCCCCCGAAGAGGCGTCTGCCCAGCAGGACGCCGGATGACTGCGCCAGCTACCTTAAAACATATCCTGCCCCATGACTAGTTCGGCGCAGAAATTCTGGGCAGGATCAAGCTCCCCCTGGAGCTGCGGAACGCAGCAGGGCCTCGAGGAGCATGCTTTCCTGCACATCGACGGTGCCGGACTTCTTGCTCGAGAAATGGGGCCCCTTGGAAGGCGTCACGATCTATCATACGGAGCACCGGGATGCCACACGACCGCTTTTTCAAGCTCGCCTCTGCAGTGGCCAGTACAAGAGCAAGTGCCTTCTTTCAAAGAATAGTGTGTCGCTGCACGTGTATGTGTTGTCAGTTCGCTTGATCTCGCAGGGGGTCAGACAATTCATTCCCCGTATCGTGGACCAACCTAGGGCGTCGACTGCTGCATCCTACAACCCTGACCTCCCGGTTCACGAGCTGAACGAGTCAGTCAAGGAGGTCAAGCAAATAAGCCCGGCGCATCGCTCGATGACCCAGGCGTACTTTATGGTGTGGTGTTGGGCTTCCGAAGCTGTGAAGGGCAAGAGAGCTCGTACCGACTAACTAGCAGGACTAGCAGCTAGAACGCAGAGCATGAGAACCAGATAAGTTGCTTGTGAAAACTAGTCGGTTCGAGAGCATCTTGCGCAGCCACGACATGGGGACTTCTCGCAGGGGTGCAAGAAAAAGGCGCGATGCAGGCAGCACCATGACAGAACAGACCAGTCGAAGCAGAACCATAAGTTGAAGCAGGAGGGAAATCGAAGCAGAATCGATAGGGACACCTATGATTTAAGTCGCACTCAAGGTTCCATCTGCAGGATGCTGCAAGCAAGAGCTCTACTTGGCCAAAGTCCAGACTCCCAGATTCAGAAACTTCGAAGACTGCTGTTTCGGGTGTTAACTTTGCCACAGCAGCCAGGTTGAAAATCCAGGCATAGTACTGGCAGCAGACAAGTACGCACTCATTTCAGCATGCTGCTTGCTCCAACCTAAAAATCGTGTGCAATAAAGCCGTCGTCATTTGCGGCGCTACGACTTCGTCTTCCTACTTTGTCGACTCTGCCAGCTGATACCTGAATCGCCATTACCGTTACGCTGCCACTGCTACTACCACCACCAAAACCACTATCAATACAACTGCGACTACTTCTACTAGCACTAACACTACTGCCACCACCACCACGACGACTACTACTCCTACTGCTGCTTCCACTGCAACTGCTATTACTAATTACTCCTGCTGCTGCTACTACTACTACTACCACCACTACGACTACTACTACTACTACTACTACTACTACTACTACTACTACTACTACTACTACTACTACTACTACTACTACTACTGCTACTGCTACTGCTACTTTACTACTACTGCTACTGCTACTGCTACTATAGTACTAGGACACCTATTTCTATATGGGTACCCATATACTACTACGACGCGTATTATTTCGACATACTGCGACGCTACTCACCAACGACCTGTGCTGCCTACCATCACCTCTGTTGATCTCTGTTGGAAAGCCTCAAGCCTGTAGCACCCGCCCCGAAGCTGTCGTAAGCATGAACCAGGCACAGCAGGATGGAAATCTGCATCGCTCAAGGGCGTACCTGCCAAGAGAGCTCCGGTTGGACTTTTCGTTGTACTTGCCCAGCGTTCGGACCGGCTGGCAATGACCAGGACAACACCGATAGCATCGTAACAAAAAGTAACAGCTAAGCGAGAGCGTTGCGAACAAAGTAAACCAGTGGCTCTCCCCAAGAACATGCCAAAACCACCGAGTAATACCAATCCGCATCAACGATACACCTCATCATGTGCATGATGAATTTATCCTTTTCCTCTGGCTGCTGCTGCTGCTGTTTCTACTACTGCTGCTAAAAACGACGACCCCGAGTACGACAACGGTTGCGACTACGACGACTGCTGCCACAACGATGCCGACGACTACGACTGCGACCAAGGAGGAAGAAAAAGTAGGACGACCACGACTAATGACTTCTCGTGCTTGCTGTGCTAGCAACTAGTAGCAGCAGCATTTGCGGCGATGACGGCATACACAACCCTAAGCCAGTGAGATGATAACAAGGCCAAGCACAATAACGACAAACAGAGCAACAACCGCGATGATGATCACACCTGCCACAACAACATCAACCCGCCCATCCCAACACAAACACACTCATTCGCAGGAACAGCGCTATAGCTTGTCAAGGACAAGCCTCAGATCAGCCTTCACACTGAACTTGACTCTATACGAAACGCGGGACGCTTCAGGGGCCTTGAGCCCAACACTCTGAACGTGCTGAGGCATAAACCCAGGAGCCCGAATTCCTCAACCGCGCCAACACTTTCAAGATTACCTCTCTCTAAACCCTGAAAACCCTTGAAGCCCTACCTAAGAGCCCAGTGACCTACACGTCCTATACATTGGGCTGCTAGGTCATGGGTGTATAGGCTGTGTAGGAGTAAGTAACAGTTTAACCACAGCAACCACCACATGGGAGTTTCCGAAAGTAGGGGACCCTAATATGGTACCCCAAATACTAGGATCCTTATTATAAGGACCCCAAAATAAGGTACCCCCAATTTTCGGAAACCCCTACATGGGCTCTTAAGGCGCCCTCCCGATTCTCAAAACCATGCCACAAGCCCGGGGCGATACTCGGCATGTTCTGGCAGTAAATGCGAAACCTTGGACCTTAACTTCCTTGATCCCTGAATGAATTCGTGTAGGTCAACATCTACCACGAAAACCCCACATGACCCTGCCATATATGCTCTCGGGTCCCGGACCGCCACCCCCCCCCCCCCAATGGTATCACCCCCACCCCTCCTCCCCTCCTGCTGCATGCCCACCCGCCATGCGCCCCGGCCCTCCCCCGGCCCTGTGCGCGGATCGGGAGTGTGGCACTATGCCCTGCCGTGTGCGGAAAGCAGCAATCGGCTCAGTAGTTTCTAGCATCTGACATGCAATTTCAATTCTGAATTATATGAGGGTTGTATGGCGATGGTGATGGTGGCAGATATTCTTTTGAAGGTATTAATGATGATGACGACGACAAGGATGATGTTGAGCATGATCTGACTGTCGACTCATGTCCCGGTCTAGAGCAGCACAACATCATGAGCAGTATCACCGGTGCCACAGCAAGAGGGAAGACAAGGAGTAACACATAAGAACGTCGCGGCAAAACAAGTACCACCACAGGCCACCACAGGCCACAGGGGGGGGGGGGGGGAAGGGGGGAGGATACCATGGGGTGGGGGTGGGGAGGGGGGGTGTGGCAGCCCTGCATCATATATGCCCTAAAACTCCAAGTCTGTGCTAATCTCTGATGTTCTCCGGCCTGTGAAGCAGCTCGGAAGCCTGACCATCTACTAGAAGCTGAGTTGAGGCTCGTCTCACGCGAGGGCCTAGACATGTGACATTAGGTTTAATGCTGCAAGATAGGTGTTAAAGATTCACCAAATAATTCGATGGCGGTTATAGGCTTCCCCAAGTTTAGCGGCCTGAGTATTTTTAGGGCAGTCTTTGGGGAGGGCGGGTAACCACATTGCCAAGCATGAACACTCAAAGTCTGGCATGGCAGAATCCCCGCAGGCTCTACCCATAGGCCGCACAGCAGCTCCTATTCTACACATGGGTGGTTGTCAAAATTATGGTCCCTATTTGGGTACCCAGATATTAGGTGCCGTATTGTTATAGGGACCCAAAAAAGGACCCCAATTCTGACAAACACCCACATTTGAACCCCAAAAAGGAACTACGATGGGGCCTACTCCCAAACTTCAACCTGGATCCGGGAGTCGATTGGTGGGGGGTTCTTGGAGGTTCATGGCTAGTTATAAGGGTTCCTTTAAGGGTCCCTTTAAAGGGATCTATAGGGATTCCAGAAGGGTATAGGGTTTAGGGTTCATGTGTAGTTATAAGGTAGGGCTATAAGCCCCCAATATGAGTTATAAGCATAGCTACCCCACTTATAACCCTAGTATACCCTACTTATAACTATCCATGAACCTCCGAGTTCCCTGATTTAGGCAAGCACCAAACCCGAAAGATGGAATTCTAGGGTCTGGGCTCTAGGTTTTTAGAGCTTCAAAACCTGCCGTACGGAAAAGTGAATCGTGTCCAAACATGACATCTGGAAAGTTCTTACTTAAGTAGTCTTCGTTTAGGCAACTGTTGGAGGTATGCAGCGGTACCCCGCGCAGAAGAGTCATTATCTGTTATACACACCCGGAAATCAAAGCATGAGCCGCCCCAAAATTACTCTACTATACGTGCACCATTGGTGCCCTAAACCCTAAACCCTGAGCCCCTAAACCCCTAAACAGCACCGGTTAAACGAGTCCCAGTCGAAACCCAAATCTTGCAGTAGCTATGTAGGCCTGCATTATAATCATCATTAGTTAGGGTTCATGGTCTGTACTGGGTTTAGGATTAAAGGTGTGCATGTTAGGGTGTCAGCATTCGGGAGTGTTGTCCGGCTCTGCGAGTATCTTGAATTCCTGAGGGGCAGTAGTTCGATCATTTTACATACGGCTGTCATACGGATTTTCATGCCGCACGATGCTTCCCAAAATCAAGGCCTAAATGGTAGGATGTTCCCTGCGAGAGACTATCTTGAGGGTCGCTGACTGGAAACAGAATCTGCCCAGTTTGTTTGCCTTCAGCGCACTGACAATCCCTAAACCGTAAACCGTGGCCAAGGTGCTCTGAACGAGCACAGGCGCACTGGTCGGGCAAACAAGTTTCGGGAGGCGCGTGGTACGTCGAAACCTGAGATTTACAGACTGCTTCTGACATCTGCTGCTGCTTGCTGCTGCTGCTGTTACTGCTGCTGCTGCTGCTACTGCTACTGCTAGTCGCACTACTACCAGCACTACTACTGGCACCACTACGACTACTACGACTACTACGACTACTACGACTACTACGACTACTACGACTACTACTACTACTACTACTACTACTACTACTACTACTACTACTACTACTACTACTACTACTACTACTACTACTACTATATTTCTTTTCATTGTTACCATTACTAGTACTCCAAAAACAACAACAACTACTACTACTAGTACTACTACTACTACTACTACTGCTACTACTGCTACTACTGCTACTACTCTACTACTCTACTACTCCTACTATTGCTATTACTACTACTACTACTACTACTACTACTACTACTACTACTACTACTACTGCTACTTCTAGTACTCTACTACTCTGCTACAGCTGCTGCTGCTGCTACTGCCACAGCTCTAGCTGCAGCTTCACCTACAGAAACTGCTGCTGCAACGACAACCGCTACTATCATCAGCACTATTACTACTAGTACTACTAGTACTACTCGTACTAGTACTGCTAGTATGCTAATACTACTAGTACTAGTCGTGCTAGTACAGTGCTACTACGATTACTATTGTTATTATTACAATTACAACTACCACTACAACTACAACTACAACAACTACTACTACTACTACTACTACTACTACTACTACTACTACTACTACTACTACTACTACTACTGTTGCTACCGCTGCTGCTACTGCGAATGCTGCTATTGCTACCGCTACCGCTACCACTGCTGCTACCGCCGCCACTACCGCTTCTGCTCTGCCACTGCGGCTGCTACGGCCGCAGCTGCAGCACGGCTACAGCCACGGCTACTGCTGCGCTACTGCTACGGCTACTACTACTATAATGAAAAGAATAATCATAACAATACTCTTGCTGCTGCTACTACGACTGCTGCTACGACGACGACTACTACTACTCCTGCTGCTGCTCCTACTCGTACTACTACGACTAAAAACAAAAGAACAAACAATAAACACATTACAACTGCTGGCACATACTAGCAGGCATACATCAACATTACAAACTTCTGCAAGCGTGATGAATTGACAAACAAATCAGCAGTATTGGTAACCACGAACTAGTGCGGGGCACGACAACATTGATGACCCGGAAGTCCAAGTGAAAAAGGGAGTGGTGCGAACACTGCTATTGGCAACGAAGATGGCATTCCTGTAGCAACAGCCGGACTAGGAGTGAGATCTTCGACAACAAGAGCATGACAAGAACGATACGTGAGTGGTAAGCCATGGTAGATCAGTAAGTGTCATGTATATGATCATGGCCCAAAGACCGGCAAATCACTCGTGAACAGAGACCGTGCATCTTGGCCGAAAAGTAGTCTAAGGAGCGGCACACATCGTTGATGCAGTGACCCTCTCTACGTCTGTGGCAGTACGAGCTGTCGTCAAGACATTGACAGCCGTGCGATAATTTCGACGCATGGAGCAAAACAACTACAGCCCCACAGTTCCTTGAATCCGGCAACTAAGAGCAGCTTGAACGACCGAAGCAGCAATACATATGCATCTCGACCGCCCCACCCGAAAGCATGGCCGCGTGGCATCATTCGTGCAGCTGCACAGCGAACCTGCGATGTATAAACTAAGTTGCAATGCCCGAAATAGAGCAAGCTTCAGCAAACTGACAGAGATCACAGCAATGCGCAAGAGTGCATGTGTATACATATATACATATATACACACACACATTAATGTGGGTGCCCATATTTGTATAGTATGTGTTTATATATCACATGTGTATACACACAACTATACATATGTGCATTCTCATATTCACAATTCCATAGATGTTACACGCATCAGGCTCGAACAAGCTACAAGTGTTACGTACTAACGTACATGTCTACAGCCTGTACGCACTTGCAGCAAGCCATGCTTGACAGAGTGTTGCAGGTCCGGTCACAGGGCTGAGCATGCAAGAGCCCAGACCTTCCAAAATCCCTTAATTAAGGAATATACCTTAAATTATAATAGGACCCCTTATATGAATTAAGGTCTATTCCTTAATTGATTTTGGAAGGTCTGGGAGGTAATGAGCAGAGACGGTGCTGGAGCGAGGGCGAGGAAGCGACGGGCCCTTGATGGACGAAGCTTCTGGATGGGAGGTCCAGGATGGGGGGGATGCCCCAGAGCGACGGAATCTCTGCACAAACAGTTGATGTCCTAAGGCAGCGGCACGACGACTCTGGTGATAGAAGTGGCCGTGGTGCGCCTGCAGTTGAGGGCGTTTGCTTGGGCCGTCAAGCTGCTGGGAACCGGAGACAACGACATCTGGCTTTGGCTTGAATCTCTCATCCTAAACTTAGGGACTTTGTAGTGTGTCTATGCCACAACTGACAACAATAGAGTAGGATGGGCTTTGGCTTCATGATTTCCGCAGCAAGCACACCTAGTACTCCAGCACTGCTCTAAACGACCTAGTTCCTTGTGCGCTGAGTAGAGCTTCTTCCCAACCCATGGCTCTCAAGCGCATGCTTCTTGCAAAGCCAAATGCTGTCAGAGGGGGAGACCCCGGTAAGTACATACGCCATGGTGGCCAAACCGGCCCCTGCCACTAAATAAGATCATGCGGTTTTTCGGTGTATGTTGAAGCGGATATGTTGATATACCCGGGCAAAAATGTAACTCTACATCAGCATCATCGTCCTCAGACTAGTGACTAGTTGCTGGTAGCAGCATTTAGCAAATTTTAGCAGGTTTCTAGACATCCTGTGCTACTCGTAAGACGGGTCAAGACATGTAGATAAAGCTCTGACGGCATGGTTATACTGAAGGCACCTTGGTCTACGGGCTCAGCTCCAATCCTTTCACCGCCACTGCACCCTGCTTATCCTGCGCCATTGAAGTCAGACACCATCCCCCCCCCCCCCCCCTCCGCTCCCACGGTTTGCTTTCGTCGTCCAAGTTGCTGATGTTGACCTGCCCGATAGCTCGGATTGCCACGATTGGGCTTGGCTTAGCACATGGAGGACGGACGCTGTGTACACTCCGAACCCTGAACATCAGATTCATTAGATCATCTCTCAGGCCATGACGCAAGAACCTGAACATGCAAGAAAGGGCAACAAGAACCTTAACCGCCGTAACCACAAGAAGCATGAACGATCGTGAAGCCTAGGCCGTGCGCCGAGCCTAACCCTGCAAATATTCCGTATCTCCATTGTTTGGTACTTGGTCGCTTGTGGAGGGGAGTGCATATTGTAGGAAAGAGTCTTCAGTCTTCAGAACGGAGGGCTTTTAGTCTTGGTAGCTATCTTGGAGTGATCGGGGCTTGGTTACTGGTCTCGAACTTCTGGGGATCCCCAAACCCCGCTGAACAACGCAAGGTACCCCTAAACCCTCCCGTGGGCTTGAGACCGAGAGGGGGGTGGGGTTTGGGCTGGGAGATATGTAGAAGGGTGTTGGTGAGTAGCAATAGTGGTGGTTATAGTAGCAGTCGTAATAGCAGTAGCAGTAGCAGTAGTAGTAGTAGCAGCAGTAGTAGTAGCAGTAGTAGTAGTAGTAGTAGTAGTAGTAGTAGTAGTAGTAGTAGTAGTAGCAGAAGCAGAAGCAGGAGTAGTAGTAGTAGCAGCAGCAGTAGTAGGTAGTCGTAGTAGAAATACAGTAGTGGTACAGTGCGAGGGTTCACGAGAACTACCCACCACCCAGCATCCGGGGAGCACTGCAGACCCTCCCAAACCCTTCTACTTACCCGCACCTTCCAAAATCCCTTAATTAAGGAATATACCTTAAATGATAATAAGACCCCTTATATGAATTAAAGTATATTCCTTAATTAAGGGATTTTGGAAGGTCTGGGCCACCTAGACCCCAAGGCCCCCCCCGAAACCTGCCGACAACTCCTGAACCCCTCTACTCAAGCCCAGTCCACCACACAAAAACAAACCGACGCCATAAAGCCCTGAACCCTACAAGCCCTAGAGCCTGAACCCCTAAACCCTAGACGATATGGGGGTTTCCGAAAATAGGGGACCCTACTATAGTACCCTATTTAGTAGGATCCTTAAAAGAAAGCCCACATAAGGTACCCCTGGCTTTCGGAAACTCCCATATGTTACATCGAAGCCTCCGGATTGACTCGGATATGGCTCGTGTGCTGCAGGTGAACATTGTCGTGGTAGATGTTGTACCTGCCACGAAGCTGTAATGGCCTTAAAACATTTAACAGGTTCGGCCGTAATAATACGGAAGCCTGTATTGGCAGTTGTTTCTGAATTTCACGCTTCGATTATGTATATTACGCTTTGGCCATACCCGCAACTCAGCCGTTTCCCGAACCGTTTCCCTATACCCCCTGTATGGGAGTTTCCGATAATTGGGGGATTATTTTGGGGATAGAAAAAGGATCCCATTATTTAGGGTACCATATTAATGTCCCCCATTTTCGGAAACTCCCAAAAAGACCCTGACACCCCAACAACCAAAACAAAACGAAAACGAATCCAGACAGAAGGCCAGCGTTCATGATACGTACTAGCGGTGATCGATGATGACCGTGATACTGAATTGTTTCAACGATTACTCAGGTGCCCGGCCCCTTCAAAGCATCATCATCGTCGTCATGGAGCCTATGCATATACATTAACGTCGCCATAGCCACATCCTGATCGCCAGGATAGCTCTCAGCAGTACCAGATTCGTCATTGTAATCGTCATCAACAACTGTCAACATGATGGCTGTCGTTGTCCTTCTCCTCATCATCACTCTATCGACCAGCTCTGTTGTCCCCAAACCAAGGCATTGCTTAAAGAATCGGCTCTCCATGGGACACCGCGCCTTTCTGCCATGGATTGGAGATGTGGTGAAGGAGATATTCTCTCGACCCAGGGACGACGAACACAGCTCAAAACCCCACGGAGCTCTTCCAAAAGCCTTCGAAAGCCCGAACTTGTCCGTTAGAAGAGAGGTCGCTTCCGATACGGCTTCAGGACTTCTACTGGTATTGCGGTGATCACAATCCTGGAAACGACTCCCGGCATGCAGGCGCACGTGATGCCGAAGATGACGGAGAAGAGGCAAAAGACGTAAAGTAGTTGAACTAAGCATGGCTTATGGCACTGGCGAGGGTTAGCGCGAGGGAATGCTAAGCAACAGACTCGATGCCCAACTAAACATGTCATGTGTTACACCATGCCTAAGCCTAAGCCAGTCTTCGGTCGATCCACCGGAGCTCTTGATAAAGTGTCAGGGTTCACCAATCTACCCATATCCGAAGAACTAGACCCTGGGTCCAAGGAAGTCCCAGCCTTAGACACACAAGTCATAGACTCTGAAGCCCCCAATTCTTTCCTTCTGAGGACAGTGCCGGAGGCCACACCGTGCACAAGGTGCACCTACAAACGCAAGCACAAGGTGTCGGATCTATGCGATGCGGTGGTTTCAAGGGAGCCGGGGGGAATCCTCAGCTTCAGGGTTCCTGTCAAAGTGTCTTGAAGATTTCTATCAGGGTGCTACTATGATGTGGCTAGATTGTGGGCTTTCGAGCTGGATGTAATCATTCTATATCATTCATATCTGTATCAACGGTACAACTAGAGATTCGATGCTCAGCCTGTCATGTCTGAACAACCGCTCGTGTCGCAGACTGCTAGGACGTTTAGGATTTCGGGTGCAGGGGATGGCTGGGATCAACGGCGTGGGCTTCCGGGGCGATGGGAACCCAACACTACGCAAAAATCCTGGAGACCGGATAGGAGTTTCCGAAAATAGGGGACCCTTCCCTAGTACCCTAAATAGTAGGATCCTTATCATAAGGACCCCAAATTAAGGTACCCCCCCCTAATTTTCGGAAACTCCCAGATACTGCAAGAAGATGGAAATCCTCTGCCCTGAAACTCTGAAGCCGAAGTCAAGGATCTACATGGGGGTTAGGGGTACCTTAGGGTTCCTTTAAAGGGTTACTATAAGGGTACTGGAAGGGTTCCTTTAAAGAGATACTATAGGGGTTTAGGGTTTCCGAAAATTGGGGGGTACCTTACTTTGTGTCCTTATAATCAGGCTCCTATTATTTAGGGTACTGTATTGAGGTCCCCTATTTTCGGAAACCCCCATATACATTGTAATTAGGGACCTGAAAACAATTGGAAAAGGATTTTGGGGTGTAGTATGCGTTGAGCATCGCGGGGAGCCCAAAGACGAGTGCTACAAAGAATTCGGGCTTCTAACATACGGCTCCGCAAAAGGCAGCTGCAGTGTCAGCATCATGCTCCATCGTAACACACATGGGAAAATGCGATGATCATCCCTCCTTATGTAGTTGTTCCTGTCTGCAGATGAGGAATTCGCAGGCCCAGCGAAGACTGATCGGTTTTCGCGAGTTCCGGACACCGAGAGAGCCTGTCTGGCACCGACTACAGAATTAATAGCAGGGCGCGTCCCGGTCGCATTCAATGAACCAGACTCCCGGCACTGGAGTAAGATGGGCATAGGGTAGTGGTGGCATACCGGAATGCAGATAAATGTGATTGCAATGAATGATGACCATAATATGCATTCGACCATGACAGTGTCGAGATGATGACCACGAATGAAGATGACCGTGAAGATGATGATTTTGATGCTACTGTCTCCGCTGATGAAGATTCTCCCAAATGCTGCAGTGAATATACTAGGGGTTGCGAGTGGGACTCTGAGCAGCGCTTGGAAGTAGAGGCAGCGAAGAACCAAGCAGTCGGCGTCGTCGTAGTCGTAGCGGTATTCGCAGTCGGAGCAGGAGTAGGAGCGGCAGTAGCAGCAGCAGCAGTGGCAGTAGCAGTAGCAGCAGCAGTAGCAGTAGCAGAACCAGTAGCAGCAGCAGTAGCGTAGACTTAGTAGTAGTAAGTAGTAGTAGTAGTAGTAGTAGTAGTAGTAGTAGTAGTAGTAGTAGTAGTAGTAGTAGTAGTAGTAGTAGTAGTAGTAGTAGTAGAGTAGTAGTAGTAGTAGTAGTAGTAGTAGTAGTAGTAGTAGTAGTAGTAGTAGTAGTAGTAGTAGTAGTAGTAGTAGTAGTAGTCTAGTAGTAGTAGTAGTAGTAGTAGTAGTAGTAGTAGTAGTAGTAGTAGTAGTAGTAGTAGTAGTAGTAGTACTAGTAGTAGTAGTAGTAGTAGTAGTAGTAGTAGTAGTAGTAGTAGTAGTAGTAGTAGTAGTAGTAGTAGTAGTAGTAGTAGTAGTAGTTGTTGTTGTATTTGTATTTGTATTTGTATTTGTATTTGTATTTGTATTTGTAGTTGTAGTTGTAGTTGTAGTAGTTGTAGAAGTAGTAGTAGTAGTAGTAGTAGTAGTAGTAGCAGTAGTAGTAGTAGTAGTAGTAGTAGTAGTAGTAGTAGTAGTAGTAGTAGTAGTAGTAGTAGTAACAGTAGTACTCGTCGTCGCCAGCAGGACGAGGACTAGCAGACCAGCAGTAGCAGCACCGATAGCACCGGCAGCACTCGCACTTGCAGCAGTCCTCGTGATGGTAGTGTGGAAGTGTATTGGCGCTACAGCACTGATATTGAGGATGGCTTTGTCTTCGCGCTCGTACTGGCACTCTCTGACAGAAATTTAAGATATTCCAAGTGACTCCGAAGAGCGCCAGCAGAAACAGCAGGGCAGCCAGTGTCAGCCATATGTAGCAGTCTCGGATTGGCAAAACTAAAGCGCAGTGCGTGGAGACACCCACTCTGCAGTTCGATGGTTGAGGGTGTTGAGTTTAGGGCTTAAGATTAGGAAAGCGCCATAGATGGCAAAGCCATACAAAGGCTCTGTACCTCAGCCCTACACGAGCACTGCCCAAATGTCTCAAGGTTGAGAAGTTGCTGTCAACGGCGCTACTGGAGGCTGATGGGGAAACTCCATGGCTTTGGGATCCAATCAGCCTTTTTGCGAGTGTTTCAAGATGCACTCCAAGCCCTGAACGCTTGACCGCCGACTCAAGCAGTGCCAGGGGCTGCTGGTGAGGACGACATGCCTGATGACCAGCAGGGACGTCCTTGCAAGCTGGGGAGGTGCTGATATGCAGGGGTGCCAAGGCATTCCGTCTTTCGAATTTTGTAACATGAGGGTTGAACAAACCGAACAGCGACATGACACTAGCCACATAATGCCGTTGATGGTAAGGTGATGACGATAAGGAGGCTGCTTCACAAACAGCAGTCGTCAAGGAAGCGAGGAACATGGCAACGGTTGACACTGATGGTTGCGAGGACAGACATGGTCGCATCAAGTATGTCTGCCCAGCTGTTCTGTTTCTGCTGCGGCTCATGCTGCCGTGCACGATCATGAACTGCGGCGACAAAGCTAAACATCTGATGCCGAGGATCGCGGAGTAAGGTAGCTTCTGTGAAGTCTACTATAAAGCTATAAAGGATAATTCAAGGCTATAAGCGTACTCTAAAGGCTACTGCAAATAGTGCAAGGTTGCTCTGAGGGTCTTTTTGAAGGTATATTCACAGGTCGAGACACACAAAGATGGCAGTGAGGATCATGGCCAGAAAGCTGTAGCAAAGACTGGTCTTGCTGGAGCTTTCCCTGGCACAGCAGGCATTGACAGATGGAGTTCCCTGGTTTCAGAAGAGTTCTCTGGACCAAGAGTCCTCGTATGGAACATAGTGCAAGGCTAAAAGGCTGAAGCCCAGCTGTAAGAGCCGCAAGGAAGAACGCCGCTTTAGCAAGTAGGTTTGGCAACTATATGATTGCCTGCGATCACCATCTTCATCATCGTCAGAAAATCAAGATGCCAATGAGCACCCGCAACGTCAACTCGCACACAACGTGAGCAGGCGACCTGGAGATAAGTACCCGCATATCCTGCGAAACCCATCTCCTTGCCTGGTTTATAGCCTCTCAATCGCAAACCGCATGCCCTGCGGCTACTCGTCGAATCTAACAAAAAAACGTGGGAGCTCCATTAAAGTGAGGCAGTGTGCATATTGAGATACATACATACATACATACATGCATGCATGCATGCATGCATGCATACACACATACAAGCATGCATGCGTACAAACATACATGCATGCATACGTACGTACCTCTTTGCATACATACGTACATGGATGCATGCGTATTACATACATAATGACGTGCATACATACATACTTGCTTACATACATGCGTAATACACACATACATCTATGCGTAAATAAATGCCGCCGTCCACCCATCCATCCATCCATCCATCCCTCCATCCGTCCATCCCTCCATCCCTCCACCCCTCTGCCTCCATCCCTCCATCCCTCATCCCTCCATCCGTCCATCCGTCTATCCGTCCGTCCGTGCATATGAACACCAAAAAGGAACTACTATGGAGCCTCTAGGTAACGCAATCATACAGACCCAGTCGCAGTTTTCTCGTTGGGGCTTCGAGAAGGTGGTAACTCAGAACTGCCAGAACCTGAGCTTTAGTGCGCTGAGTGCGTATTAGGGCTTGGGGCTCAGGGGTTTAGTTCAAAGGGGTTCGCTCTTGGGGTGTTTTACGGTGGGACTTGAAATATCGAAACTAAGGGTTTAGATCCGAACTGCTGCGGATGAAATCTTCAGGGATATGCTTGAAAGCCAGCCGGCTGTCATATAACCACACCCCTTAAAGAAAATCCTGGTCGAAACTCAGTATATCAAGATCCTGGGGCCTGAGTTCATGGAGTGGCTTGTTTTCAGTTGTTGGGCATAGGTTTCAGCTAGAGATGACGGAAGCATTCCTAGATCACCATGTGTTGACGGCTTTGCAGTCTGGAAATGGGCAATCTCCTGCCGCCAGGGGCTGGACCCACACCACATGGGAGTTTCCGAAAAACAGGGACCCAAATATAGTACCCTAAATGGTGGGCTCCTTATTATAAGGACCCCAAAATAAGGGACCACTATTTGTCGGAAACTCCCACATCAAGGAACCTAAGAGCAGCCTTCAACCAACGACACCTTGGGATCAACATGGAACGCCTTCTCGAACCACCCAGACCTTCCAAAATCCCTTAATTAAGGAATATACCTTAATTCATATAAGGGGTCCTATTATAATTTAGGGTATATTCCTTAATTAAGCGATTTTGGAAGGTCTGGGCATAAACCCTGAACCCCAACTGGTGGTTTCGTTTCTCCGCAGGATGCAAGGTCAAGACCTTCTCCAGATTGGGGGCATAGGGATGCGGCGTTTCGGCCAGTAAGTCCATCCTGGTTTTCCTGCACCTCAAGCAAACCCTAAACCCTAATTGAACCCCGAACCCTGAATTGTAAACAGAACTTGCATCCGACGGGCTGTAGTAGCAAGCACGCAGCACAGCTTGGCTTCCACTGCGAGATCGCTGCCTCGAGACGGTGTCGTTGTCAGGATTTTTGGATTTAAGGCATTCCGAGTATTCGGTAATATTCTTGCGACTGGAATAGTAAGGGCAATCATAACGGGAGCAGAGTCATCATGTGTGGATTTGGGTCTCAGAATTGAGGGCTGAGATTTCTTATATGGCTCGGGGTCATCATCACCCCTGACAGCTCTGCACAAATTGCAAAAAATTCGCGAGGAAAACGTAAGTAAAGGTTGTCACCCCTTCTTGGATCAGGCCCGCTAACTCACAGCACCCAAACCCCCAGCAGGAGATAGAGACAGGGGCCCACATGTAGGGTTTAGGTTTAGGGTTTAGGGTTTAGGGCTCCGATTATTTACTTACTTGTCTACGTTGTGGGGCTGCTTGTCGGCAACAGCGGTGTGGACACGAGAAATTGTAGCTCGCAAAACGAAGGGCATTTACCACTCAGCGACCGGAAATGGCCCGATGACCCAACAAACCCCGCAATCCTTACCCACAAGCCATGCATGGAGCCCCAACAGACCCTAAATTAACCCTAAACCCTAAACCTTAAGCCCTAAACCAAAGCAACTTCGAGATCGACACATGAAGCCCCTCAGTGCCAGGCCAAGGGTAAGCCAACGGCAAATAGCTGCGACGGGTACATGCCACCTCCGTCTGACAGCTGCGAGAGCGCTTGGAAGTACAGGTTAGAGGTGCTTCGACAGAGGAGCTAAATCTGAGAGCTGTGTCTGCGAAGTAACGCTGTCTCCCAGGCTTCTCTTGAACGTTGAAGCTTTGAGTTCAGGGTCCATTCAGGTTAGGGCTTTAGTCCATGAGTGCACCAGGATTTAGAGTTTTGGGGTTCAGGGCTGGTTGTGGATCGAGTTTGTGGATAGGCAGGGCTCGTGGTACAGATGATGTCAAGGTCTGGCGGCACCACTCCAGGAGACCCATCTCAGCCAAGGCAAGTGGCAGATAGATGGAGTAAGAGATCTTTCCTGAGGTTGAGTGTGACGGTCCCGGGATCTACTAGAATGCAGGGGGGTGACAATTTGCGGCTCGTGATGAAGCTTTGAGGCAACATCGACAAGCATTGCGGCTTACTTAGACTCTTGCCTGGAGAAGTGTCAGAGCCCTGGTGGGTTTGAAGCTTATTCCAGAGCAGGCGATGTCGGTGGTGGCATCTTTCAGAATGTCACCCTTGCTCTAAACACCTGTAGGCTGATGCTTCATTTCCCGCCTTACAGTTTAAATCATTTAAATCCTTATTGGTTGGCTAGGATCTGCGCACCAGGAAGTGTGTTCTCATGAGCTCCTCCCTAACAACAAGCGCTCCTGCAGAAAGTCGTCTGTGCAAAATGGGTCGGGCTTAAACCAGCTTCCGCTTCAGGTACCTCCTGCGCTCACGAAGAAAGAAATTCGGCTAGAACCCTACGTATTTGCAAACTTGGTTATTGTACAAAGTCTTTGGCTATGTAAGGCCAGCAAGCTACACTGGGTGTCCAAGGTACTTCGCTAAAAGTCCCCAATGCAGGCCTTAGTTTACACTTAGAAAAAAAGCCCCGCCCCCACGTCCTGCTCACTCTTCCGAATTGAAGCACAGTTTCCAAGCTCTTATGTACCCTCATCGGACTCCGAGGTTTGAGAGAAAGCATGATTTTTTTTACCAAACATGCCAAACTCGAACTGCAAACCCAAACTACAAGCCTTCAGTGCTGCATCCACCTCCGAGGTCACAACTACTTGGCTCCCATGACGCACCCTGCACCGAATCGTAACAGCTGTGTACACTTTGAGCTGAACTTAAAAACGCATCGAACCTTAGCACAGTTCTCGACAGATTGGCCATACAACAGCATGAAACCCTGAAGCCAACAAAGTCTAAACAATAATCCCAGAAAATTAAACCCGACACCTTCAGTGATAAACTGATCATAAAAATTCCTTCACCTTGCATCCGGCATCCCCAGCCCCGAACGCGAAATGATCCTACACCTTAATTTCGAAAGCCTTCTGAGCCTCTATATATATATATATATATATATATATATATCAAATGCTAAACCAGAATGTCCCACAAGTAACCGAAAAAATGAACCTCATACTATCGCAACCCCAAGATTGCCAAGCACGAAACCCTGTTTCAAACCCTAAACTCCAAGCCTTGTGTGCATATACATATATATATATATGTATATATATATATATATATATGTGTGTGTGTGTGTGCGTTTGTATTAAGTGTCTGGAAACCCCCCATTGAGCATATTGTATATACATATATAATCTGCACATGTACCCATAGATATAGATGTGTATGTCTATCTTTGTATGTTGTTAATGTTCTCTCTGTCTCTCTTGTTCTCTCACTCTCACTCTCACTCACTCGCTTAACGACTCACTCACTCACACACACACACACACACACACACACACACTCTCTCTCTCTCTCTCTGTCTCTCTCTCCAGCTGTCCCTCTATATACAGCCCCAGAGCACGTCCCAGTGGCCAACATACACAAGCGGTGGCAGCTTGAGCACGCCATTCAGGATCGCAGATGGAGCCCAGCCGGAGAGAATGTAGCCCACGGTCCCAGCGACCTAAGGTTCTGGGTTTAGGGTCTTAGGTTTTTACCTCTTTTGTTGTGAGCACCTCTTTCCGCCTAGCAGTTAAGGTAGAATCCACATTTCGTGGAAGGCTCTAACCAGGGGTTTAGGTTTGGAGTTTAGGGTTCTGCGATTAGGGTTTCAGGCGTTGGCTATGGGGTTTTGGGTCCAGAGTTTGCTTTTGGGTTTAGGTTATGGGGCTTTGGATGTGAGTTTAGGGTTTAGGTCGTAGGGGTTTGGGTTGGGGTTTAGGTTTTCGGGCATCAGGGTTTAGGTTCAGGGCTCAGGCTGTGGGCTTTAGGGAGTCATGGCTTCAAATTCGGGGCTGTCACAAACAGTGGCAACAAACGTAGCTGTGCTTACTCGAGGCTTTGAGAAGACTAGGCACCTGATTTGGAAGGCGGAAGTAGCAAGAAGCAGTGGAACGGCAGTAAGCAAGTCTGCTGCAGATATGCTTGATGGCTTCGGGTTCTGTTCACAAGGTGAAGACCACACAAGACCTTGTAGAAAACCCCCTGGAAATATCTGAAATTCAGGAAGCGAACCCTTGAAAAGGACCTTAATTCGAGTTTGATCTGCTAGGTACAAGGAGCCCTATTCTCAAGATCCCCAAATCATTCAACCCTTCGCTGCAAGGGCCAGGAAATGAAACACCCTTCGTTTCAGAACTCCAAAACCCCCTGAAGTGGGTCGGACTATGCTCTCAGCTCGGGGCGGGCATGATGGCACCAGGCAAGGGAAAAGAATCCTCGTCGAACTTCACGCAAAATGCCACCCTGACCAAAGCCGGGTCCAGATAGGCTCCAGGGCTTTGGGGCTTTGTAGGGCTGTAGGGCTTCGTCGGTTTGTCGGGGGCTGCGCGGCCGAGTGCAACGGGTTTCGGATCTTCGCTGGTAGCTTTTGGGCCCTAACCCTGGACCCTGATACCCAGCCGGCAATGTTGACCTGGCAGCAACGGCCTGCAAAAAGTTATTCGTACTTTTATAGAACAATCCCCACATCCTGACCGGCGTGCCAGAAATTGGAAGCTGAGGTGCCCCAGAAGGAGGAGCGTCCACCCTTGCAGTAGGAGGACCACAAATGGCTGATGTTGCAGCAAGTCCTCTGCGACAGAAGCGAAGCAGATTCAGTCGACAATTTAACCACACCCTAAACACTTCCGACTCATTACGCGATCCGGCGGGCCTCCTACTGTATACTGAATCGGCGCCGATATATATATATATATATATATATATATATATATAAATAAATATATAAATAAATATATAAATATATATATATATATATATATATACATATAAGACCTAGTATATATCCAAAGCCTCTTTGTCGGGCAGTTAGACTCAGTTAGACCCTTAGCTTCAAGACACCGTGACATCTGGAAATCAAACAAGACAGTTAACAATAGAGAACTACGGAAACACAAAACGAGAAAGAGAGCAGCTGGGCATAGGAGCTTGCACTATTGTGTTTGTTTGTGTATGCTTTATTTGTTTGTTTTGCTTGTGTTGTATTGGTGTTTCATTTGTTTTTGGAAGACTTAAAAAGTATACAACCAAGAAACGAGCCTCAAGGGCGGGCGCTGTTCTTTGTTGGTTCTTTTCATGCTGTGTTTCCGGCTGCTGGCCTGTTTGATGCGTGTTGTTGTTGGTTTTGGATTTTTGTCTGTTTAACATACCCCACAAGTTAAAGGACTCCATTGCATAACCTTAGCTTTCATTCATGTGCTTGTACATCCTGATAACTTATAACAAATTCGAATACATATTCATGTAGTATAATGGAACCCGACGATCAATCTGGGTACTCATGCAGGCCCCTCTCGGCCATGTATGATGGTATCCTGAGAATCTTTGTATATGGATAGCGACCCTGGCTCTAATTTGGTGCCGGCTAGCACAAGAGCTGGAGTAGAGTGCAACGTCCCGCATTTCGAGCTTCGCGTTAAGGTTTAGGGTAAGACAACCTGCTCAAAATCCTACAGCTGAACACCTGAAGCAAAATTCCCACTCTGAAATCCTACATACCCACCAGACGCAGAAACCGCAACCTGAACATCCTCTAAACAAACTGAGGCAGGAGCGAATTGTTGCAGGACTCAATCTTCATGTTCACAGAAGGCGACACAGAGAGCGAGAGAGAGAGAGAGAGAGAGAAAACACAAAAAGAGAAAGAGAAGGAACAAACAACAACGAGACAGACCGGAACTGACAGCGCATGAGAGAGGGGGAGAGACAGAGGGAGAGAGGGACAACAAACAACTCGCCCACCTACTGGCAAAGTCTCCAGAGTGCATTGACAGCGGGTCCTAACCCCCTGGAGCAACCAGAGCCCCAATCCCACCAAACCTCAACCTAACATACTCCAGCGAAGAACAACATCCCAGGTAGTTCACTCTTTACACTTCTTCTTAACCGTCTTAGCTCATACACACTACCCTAAACCTGAAACAGCCAATGCCCTACAGTAGTACGGCTTCAAGCTGAAAGGCAGCAATCACTGTCTCCCGACCGGAGCCTGAGATGATAAGATTGCAGGGAGATCGCATCTTCGTGAGATTTCAAGGTTCAGGGTGTGGGATTAGGGTTTTGGGAGTTTCCGAAAATAGGGGACCCTAACAGAGTATACCCTAAAAGTAGGATCCCTTTTATACGGACCCCAGAATAATAAGGTACCCCTAAGTTTCGGGAACTCCCAAAGCCCAAAAGCCAAACCTTCGTACTTGCTTGCTGGGGGCTGCTAGGTTCCCATGCAAGGCCTGGTGGGAAGCTTGAAGCTTGATGCTAGGTTGGGGGTTTAGGGTTTAAGGTTTAGGGTTCTTAAGGTTTAGGGTTTAGGGTTTAAGGTTTAGTGCCTAGTAGGGTTTAGAGCCTAATAGGGTTGGGCTCCGAGGCTCTGCATGGCACATGCTGGGCTCAGCCTGCGGGTGCCTTGCGGTGGTCTGTAGAGCATCCGAAAGGTCCCCAGGCTTGCAAAGGGATGGGTTGGGCGCTGCAAGGCTGAAAGATGCAACCCGAAACCCACATGAAGCCCTAGACACAAAACCGAAGAAGCCCACCAGCCGAAGAAGCCCCAGACCCGGGAATTCTAGGAAAGACCAGACTGGCGGGCTCCCATGGGGGCTGGAAGACTTTTAGGATGCTGTTTTGGGGGTTCCTTATTGTAAGTATAGTATCATGGGCCCCAAAGCCCTATTCCAATTATTAAGGCCCCTATATTAAACCCTAAACCGCTGAGGATGTTAGGGGTTCGGGGTGCAAGGGTCCGGGTCTCGGTGCGGAGGGTTAAAAAGGCAGCGGGTCTTAGTCTTGCATTACGGGCTTCAAATCCAAAACAGTGGTGTTAGGGTTCACATCTCTACAGGTGCTGCCAAGCCACAGAACAAACAGAGCAGAACGCCCACAGAAAGCTCCCAGAAGCGGGAGAACAGAAGGTAGAAGGCATAGGAGGGAATCCTCTGAACCTCCGCAGCTTTCATTTGAGCTTGCCCTCAAGGATCTGTTGGGGGGACTTCTGTCGTTGATGGCTGTTGTAAGGGTTTAGGGTTGCTTGGGGCTTCGGATTCAGGATGGCTTGGCTTATTTTTGGCTTGGTTTAGGGTTTAGCGTGGATTTGGAGACTAGATTGTCCGCTTCGAGAGACGGAACTGCACCGCGCGGGATGGGATAATATGGATACGGGGCACCCTGCAAGAAGTGCTGTTTACGTTTTGACACACGAATCTCCTAAAGAGCCCAGAAGCATCCATCGATGCAACTCTTTTTCTTTAAGCATCTTTCAACCCTGCAGTTCTGAAGAAGGGTGCCAGATTTAGGTAGGCTAATTGGCTAGAGGGCCGAAGTTCTTATTTGGGGCCTACGGACTACGTTGTCAGGGTCATGCAAGGTTTTGGGTATAGGATTTATCAGAGTTGGGGTTAGAAGTCAAATCACAACCGGCATACCGGCACTAAACCGGAGCGCTGGTGCGCCTTGTTAGCAGATCCCACGGTAAAAGGGTTTCTCACGCCAGGCAGAGCCATCCGTACTTAACTCAGAAACCCAGATCTCTGAAGCCCGAAGCCCTCAACCACAAATCGAAGTCCTGAACCCTATGGACACTTCCGATTCCTCAAACCCTAAGCCCTATACCTCAAATCCAGAGTCCCGAGACGCTTAAGTCCAACCCTCCTAGCCTTGCATGAAAAGCTTTGGTTGTGATTATACTGGACCGGATATCTATGGGCATCAACGAAAGCACAGCAAATAAGAATAGTACGTAGTTATGTTTGAGGGGTATTTCAAGGTCACTTGCATGGGAGTTGGGGCATTGCACAACCTTTACACACACAGATTTCTGTGAGTGATTTTATCTCGTCTGCTTGGGAGGATCAGAGTTAACGAATTCAGCCTTCGGGCGTAAGGGTTTAATCATTTCGGGCTGTGGGTGCGGAGCTTTCAGGGTGCACGTGGCCTCAGGCCGATTACAGACCCCGAAACAGGGGGTCCCGGCAGCTTTTTCGTCTTGTGTCTCAAATCGATCGAAGCAAAGCTGGGCTGTTCCAAGCTGTGGGCCCGTCGAAAGAACTTCGGAACCAGCGCTAACCGGACCCCAGCGCGAAATCGCACACATAGATCCCGGAACCCAAAATGCATCCCGACACCCCAATCATCTCCGAAGAAAGGGACTAAATCCACAGTATCCCCTGGAACAGCCCCCCAAACCCTGAAAGTTCAAAGTACCTGTCCCCAAACAACCGCGAACTAGCTGAGACGAGGTGGGCGTTATGCGTTGTAATGATCTCCTCCCTGTTGTAAAGATGATTTCAAGGACTTTCGACTAAAACCCTAAATGTTCTGAAACCTTGATTCTCAAGACCCCCAGCATGTAAACCTTGAAAGGGATCTTCTGGCGAAGCGTTTAACGGTTTAGGGTTTAGGTTTGAGGGTTTAGGGTTCCTAAACCCTAAACCCTTCAGGGCTTTGGAACAACCCCCCGTGAGGGGGATGCCATCGGATCAGGTCGCGACAGATGGCAAAGCTCAACGGTGCAGACGGCTCCCAAGTCCGATCTCCAGTGGCTGCGCAGCAGTTACTTAGTTGCTGAGTTCATAAGCCCCACGAAGTGTACACTTTCAGCTTTACAGCGGGTATTATTATCCCAAAAAGTGTAAAGTATATCCACTCAGCTACTAAGGTTACCATCATCAATAGACGAGGGTTTGGGGTTTGGGTACGGGTATATATAACTATGTGGGGGGGGGGGGGGGGAATGATACAAAGAATCAAATACGGCAGTGTTGATACCAAGTTCTTCGATCCCCCAAACTATGGGGTGCGGATCGTCGGACTGAGGTGATGTCGATGACTGTCAGACTATGATGGTTGTCAGACTGTACTGCTACCGCAATAGTTGTTCGCTATCGGCTCAGGGCTCAGGATCCAGGGGTCCCCAGGTAAACCCTAAACCCTAAAACCCTTTCAAGGAATCTCTTCCCTTAAGACGGTAGGTTGTTGGTTCCATTTTTGACTGATACTGCAGTGCATATTTCTTTGCATCAGCTGCTAGCTCTGCACGCAGGAAGCAGATCCTGAATACTGGGATGTTTTTATTCTAGAGGTTTTTCGGCGTTGTTGACTTGCACGGCTCTTGAGATTTAGGTGTGGCGAATAGGTCTCGTGTTTCGGTTCGAAATTGAATTCGACTCTTCAGGGTCAGTGGCTTTATTTCGCGAGGTCTTTGTGCTGCATGTGCAATGCAATGCTTCTGGGACTGGGTGAGAAGTTGACGTACATACTGAAGTCTTGAAGCTTCAAAAAATGAAACTTTGAGAGGCGACGTATCATCCGCCATGAGTCTACGGTAAGACGTTGGGAAATATGAGTTGGAATCAGCAACCGGCGAATTAAGCAGAATCAATGCAACACCAACGCCAAATCAAGACCACAAAGTGTTGGCGGGACGAAGAGAAGATAAGAGCAAAGGGGAAGCAAACGTTGTAACCCTAAGCCCTAATAAGCTGAAGATCCCACTTGCTCAAGCAACCCTACTTGGAGGTTCATGGGTAGTTATAAGTAGGGTTTCAACTAGGGTAACTATACTTATAACTCACATTAGGGGACATATAACTACCCATGAACCTCCAAGTAACTTAGCAGCTCCCAGCTCTACATAATCCTGACCATAAACCCTCTGCTAGACCATGTATTGTACTACTGCTGGAGCACTCTAGACTCCAGACACCAGGCCGGCCTGCGTCAACAACTCACGCCGAACCCAAAATTTAGACCCAAAAGACAAAAACAGAAGAGCATGCCCATAATTCAGATTGTAGTGTTGGACATGTTCGCTTGAAACATCTCCAATGCTATGTTAACCCGATCCATGTGTAGATATTTCACATACGCATTTACATATAAATACACAAGGCATATACATAAGCATATACGTCTACACATACATTAACATGAGCATATATATATATATATACATACATGTATGACACGTAAAAAAATACATGCACCATCCTCATGTGCATATGTATGCGTGTCTTTGTGTATGTATGTATCTATATATATATATATATATAGACATATAGATACCAGTATAAACATATACCTTTCTTGTATACAAATATGTGTGTATCATGCAACTCTCTCTCTCTCTCCCTCTTTATCTGTTTGTTTCTGTCGCTCTCGCTCTCTCTCTCTCTCTCTCTCTCCTGCTGCCTCTCTCTCTCTCTCTGTCTCTCTGTCTGCCGCCGTTGTCGCTATTGCCGCTAGTGTTTACCAAGCACCTACAGCACCAAAGCACCCTCAACGCGTGCCACCGGAGTCGGTGGAGGCGCTGGAAACCACGAAGTCGCTGTACGAGGCCCCTTCCCGTGCTTGCAGAGGCCTGCTGGTCAGGATTCCTTAATCCCTCAACCTAAACCCTAAACCCTCTACCGGTTCTGTAAGGGTCGGGAATCTCTTACCTCAGCCACTGCCAGCCGCAAAGTGGAGCTCAAAAGGAAGAGACAACTCAGCCTGGCTTCCAGGCGTTGGGTAGGACTCAAAACTGTATACGATAGGGGGTTCACGGATTAAGGGCTTAGGGCCAAAAATGATTAGAATAGGGCTTCCGCGTGAATTCTAGTATACTTATGATAAGAAGCCCTAAAGAGGGCGATTCACTTAAAGCTGCAAGTCCTAAGAGGACCTGAAGCTTAGGTCGACCTCGGCACCCCATGCCCAAATCCCAAACACCTAAACTCTCGAAAAGCTCAAACTCCACAAGTTGGTGAATCCGAAACCCGGAACTATCAATCCTCAACCCTGCTGTGAGAACCACATGGGTAGCCGTCAAAATCATGGTCCCTTGGGTGAACACTTGAATTCTACTCTTCATGCAACTAGAGGTTGGGAACCAAAGCGATGAACATTTGGAGAACCACCCACATCCTCCCACGTCTCGGGCTTTTTCAAACTGCTACAGAGCACTCCACGATCTTTGGGTCGGCATGGACGTTCTGGAAACCTCGGTAGGGTCTACTCTAACCCTAGAAACCCTCCCGTTTCAAGGACTTACGGAAGAAAATCACGAGAAGGAGCCCGAAACAGGAAGGTTGTCTGGGGTTCTGGTATTCAGTCCCCCAATAAAGCTACCAGGATTGGGGTCCATTACTTACCTGGTCAGGGGCCGGGGTTCCCCCAAAGTCTTGGTGTTCAGCCGTGACCCGGTCGGCGTCGGGTCGTGTCAAAATTCGTATCTCGGTGTGTGTGCCCGTGCCTGTGCATGTCTGGCTCGTTTTGCGGTGGTGTCCCAGCTGTGCCCTTATCACTGCTCCTTGCAAAATAGCGCACATGCATACATGAGCATTGCCCCACGTCTTGTCCCAGCCGGGTCGTGACCCGGTCGGTGCCCTGAACATGTCCCTGTCGGACGGAAGGAAGATCCGGCTTTTCTGACAACGCTTGAAACAATGCAGGGCATTTTGTGTTTGCTATTGGGGTCTGCAGCTGTGGTAACCTGTTTTTGAGCCACTTAGGCAGACGCTTGCAGGACTCATATCCTAAAGCAGTGAGCCCTAGAACCCACACCGAAAGCCGAGGCAGAGGCCCATGTCCGGATCGTGTAGGCGTTTGTCGTTGCGCAGGCCAATCTCGTCCGAGACCTCGAGGCTACGCTTCACTTTGTCCCAGTAGGTGGGGTTTGGTAAGGGGTTCGGGGTTTGATGAAGAGGGGTTTGCAATTGTTAATTATCGCGTTTGGAGCGTTTAAGGTTTCCGCGGGGTTTGAGATGTTTAGGGTGTATAGGGCTTATGGTCTACTTGGTATCCCGTGCAAACTCTACAGAATCGCTCCAGGTTGGGGCTGTGCAAGTCTGGTTCAAAAGCTTGAAAAAACTTTAGACTTCTGGGGAAGGGTAAGACTGAAGACTCTTTTAAACCAGAATTCCACCTCCGGCACTTGCCCATACGGGGACTCTGAGACTCTAAGCGGGGCACATTTTGGAACAACATCGCGACTGAGTTGGATTCCCCAACTCTGCTGCTGCTGATGATGACGGCGATGGCGATGACGATGACGTTCATGTCCAGCATGATGCTGGTGGTGTTGGCGATGTCCAGGATGACGCTTTTGGTGTTGGTGGTGATGGTTTGGACGCCGATCATAGAATGGTCGCTGTTGCTACTGGCAGTGGTGGTGGCTGCTTGCGGTGGTCATGATGATGATGGTGATGGTGATGATGTTGTTGTTGATGACTGTGGCGATGATGCTCATGTCCAGGGTGATGCTGCAAGTGTTGACGGTAATGGCTGGGACACCGAACGTAGAGCGGTCGTTGCTGCCGCTGGCAATGGTGATGGAGCTGCTTGCACTGGTCAAGACGATGATGGCAATGATGATGCTGATGATGATGACGGTGATGGTGGTAGTGATGTTCGCGACTTTATTGATGACGATGATGATGATTGTGATGACGATGATAATGGTGATGATGATGATGATGGTGATGACTGTGTTGACTCGATCGTTGCACCTTTCATCTTCTCTCGCAATCAGCCGTCTACATGCAGAACATTGAGAATCGAAAACAATAATGAGTTCAACAACTTGTCAAGGCTCGAAATACAAATCTTACTCAAATTATATACCCCCAATGCCTGGATTCAAGCTAGCATGGAAAAATGTGAGCAGTACACGCCGCGCACCTGCTCCAACTCCGACCGAAAGTTGTCCATCAGTTTCACCATCTCCTCGTGTTAAAAGGGAGCCCAAAAGCACACACGAAACGAGGCAACCTCTGGCGACGAGTGTGTGCCATCTCGTCAAAAGCATCACGTGCATGTGCCATAAACCTTCTGCTTCTTCGCCTGCGCCCAGCACTCAACACAACAGTGGTTCGAGATAACAGCACTGAGAGCCGCAGCTATCATGACAGCAGCGGGAAACCAGTCCGTATAAGCTTCAGGCTTGGCTTGGCGTGATGGGGGCGAAATGCAGCCGCTGCGTCTTCTGGCTCTGACTCTTAAACAGAAACAAACCCAGAACACCAGACAAAAGCGACAGCTCAACCGGAGACATCCACGAAGCCCCAAGACTCCAGACTTCCATCTGCAAACCTATCCATCCGACACCTGGATAAAAAATGCAATTGAAGCCATCCTCAAACCTCTATCCTCAAGCTTGGATAACGCCGAAACAAGCACGAACCAGCTTATGTCAGCATCCGTCTCCTGCTCCTTGTAGGTGCCTTGAAAGACATGACCTTGCTTGCTGGTTTGGGAACAAAGGGTCGCGAGTCCAGGGTTGGATTCCACAGTTCCCCAAAGAGTCCTATGTACTGCTATGCCGGGGGTACTTCCCCACATCATATTTATGATTCCTAATGTAGAAACCCTACATTCTCGAGAAACGCAGGGGGGGACATGGTCTGAGTCCCTTTGTCCGGGACCCTCGTCGGCACATGCTCGGCGATAGTGGCAGGTCGAAGTTTCAGCGTTTGGGGCGGGGCATGTAGCACACGTGCCAAACCTTCCAGAGGCCAAAACTTCAAAGAAACGGTACCGGGCCGAAACGTGAGACCCACATTCCAGCGGTCAAACACCTATGAATGTAGCATGTACGTTCGTAGTGAACCCTAGGGCCGGAGTGCAGACGATCTATGTAGCTAGGTCTCATAGGGACCCTTTGGGGCGTAGGGGGAGGGGGCGGGTAGGGGGCCCTTGATGCCCATAATCAGGACTTCATAAGGCCTATTTAAGGAAGTATAGTCCCCTACCCCCCTCCCCCTTATATCCCCCATGAATGTATGTAATTCTTCTAGCTATCCAAATTTCCAGTTTTATATGGCTCTTCCATTCGGAACAGTGCAGACAATCTGAACTCTGTGAGTGTGGCACCTTGTTCGGGCATGGGCCAGAAAGAAAGCCAGAAGCCTGGGAGCAAGAAGACCAAGCCAAAGCAACGCCAATGCTCGTTTAGGAGATGTTTGCTACTTTATGACTGGTGGTTTGAGGATTTGAGTTCCGTAATGGAGGCCCTTCTGCAACGGCATAGCACCTTGATAAGATCCTATGAAGGAGTAGCTCACACATAAGAGTCCACAGACAAAGCCCCTAAACCAAACACATGGAAACGATCGATACCCTCAGCAGTTAACCGTTGTACCGTAAACCCTCAACCTTAAATCCCTCCTAAGATGAGGCCGGGCTGCTGTAGTCCTCGATGATCTTGGGCTGCAAGGCAGATGTAAAGACCGCCACAGTTGTCATCTGCATGTGCTGCAAAGGCCTTTCGGCTGGGGAGTAGTGCTTTTTGGATGAAGCTTTTGGGCGTAGGCATGCGTAGGCTATTGGGTTTAGGATGTAATTAAGCTTAAGCTTAAATGCTACATGCAACATAGCCCCTTTGAAAGCACCTTCTTCTAGAAAAATGAAACAAGGGTTCAGGCAATGCTCTGCTAGCATGCCGCATGCAGGGCTGCTGAACCCTCATCCCTCAACCAGGTCCTGCATTCGCTGTCCTGCCTTGGACGTACACAGCTGACTCAGGATGGAACCGGCCGCTATCACTCGAAATAGCATAAGCGGTTCGGCCAAGCCATAAACCATAATTTGTTGTTATACCGCTACCAGTATATGCCCTAGGCCCGAAACCATAACCTATTACTGTGAAATCTTGGTTCGCGGTCTGTCAAGACCTGCAGGCCGGTCCCATGATTTCAAGTCCGGCTTTGTCATTTGTGCGCCTTTGGGGGGTATATACTGATAACTTTAGTGAAGGAACCTAAAGAATAAAGAGGGGTGAACATTTCTTGGCCTGCATGTTCCCCCTGCCATGTACACTTGGTTCTCATGCGGCTTCGCCCGCCGGTTCCCTCCTCAGACTCAGCCTGCTCCTTCCCCGAGGCATCTAAGGATTCGTAAATTAAGGCTCTTGGGCCCAAAGACCATTCTATATAAGGCTTCTGGGCTCTTTTGATGCCCAGGGTTCCACGAAGTCAATGATCGCTTCGGGGACCACGCTCAGAGCCGTCTGGAGGCGACCGCGCTCACTGCCCCAGACCCAGGCCCAGGTTGCGCCCACACTGTCGCACGACTTCACCTCGCCAGCAGTGGCCTCAAGCCGGGCTGTGCCGAGGCCCGGAAAAGCAGACATCTACGGAGGTGCCAAGCCTCGCTTCATGCCTCCGCCTGGATCGATCAAGCATCCTCCTCCCCCTTGCCTCCTGCCGCTCTCCAGTCTGAGCTTTGCTGAGTGTAGCTGCATGCACCCTGATGTCGAAGTCTCCGGTGGCCTTCTTACTTTGCGGGTTCAGTCCCTTCGGCAGGCGTTCCTCTGTGCTGCTCGCGACCTGAGCCTTCCATTTTGCATAGTCTGCCTCCTTGCTTCGATGAAGCAGACCGAGTGCACCCCTCATGAATGACGTTGGGCTTTCCTTTCTATTAAGCATCCATGTTGATGGTGCAGGATGTGTTCAACGATTGACGGGAGTTATGCTCTCGCTGTGGGGGTTGTCTGCCGAGAGTGTCATACCCTACCCGTTTTTTGTAGGGTACCTATATAATGTTATGTCGGCCGGGATCTGTTACGTAGAAGAGTAGGTACCCTAGGCATGACCTTATAGATAGGGCGAGAGCAAGAGAAGCTTTAGCTACACCCGTTTGTCATCACGTCTGAATTTGCCAAGGCTCAGCATCTCTGCGCGCTTGTTAAGGAACTTAAGTTCAGTTGCTATGGTTATGATCGCAGCCCCAATGGTATGGAAGACGATCACTCGTTATACCGACAAACTATTACTAAAGTTCTTGACACTACTGTTATTTACGTATAGGTGCTTGTCAAAATTATGGCTCCTTTTTGGGTACCCTAAATAATAGGTGCCGTGCTATATTAGGGACCCCAAAAAGGGACCCTAATTTTGACAACCACCCAAAAATACCCGACATCTGCCTGGCAGATCTTTCGTTCTCCCTCCATGAGAAGCTCGCCAGCTCGGGGTCACGATAGTAGTCGCCTCAGGACGATTCAATGCTTCGGCTTCGTAGAGTTTAGGGCGTGGGGGGGGTTCAGGCTTCGGGTTTCGGTCTTTGAGGGTGCGTTTTTTGGACTCAGAGCCCTAAGCGAGGGTTCAGAGGGTTTACGGTTTAGGGGTTGGGTTTAGGCTTCAGAAATTTGAACGCTTCGCCTAGGAAAACGTTAAATCTCGCATGAGGGTGCAGGAGTCTGGATGATAGTCTGGTCGAGTCTCCCACTGTCCCGACATGTCGATGCCAGCCCGTGACAGTCCACACGATGGACCTGATCTGCAGGTCACGGTTCAGGGTTTAGGGTTTAGGTTTAAAGAAATGAGGCAGAAAATAGAATTGGACGGGCTCAGCCCGGCAATTCACGGAGGGTCAATATGTTGATATGGAGCCAAGCAGCAAAATCTGTGTTGTCGAGGCCGGAAAGGGGTTAGCTCATGGCCAAATAAGTCATACGGTGGCAGACTGAAGGAATAGTGCCCCCAAAGTCTTGAGACTGCGATGTCTGTTCCATCCACAGCTCGGGCCTCAAGAACATCTATAACAAAGAGCCTCAACAATCAAATAGGGCTTGGGGAGATATTGTAGTACGTCTTTATTACCAGAAATGTAGGGAATAAACAAACAAAAGGCACCACAAAGAACAATCATCGACAAATGCATCCCGCCCACCCACCCCCCCCCCACCCTCTTCACAAATGAAGGCGCCGCTCACCACCCAGAGCTTGCGCATGTCGGCTTGTATATGATATCAAGCTGGAGAATGAACCAGCAATGTCCAATAATGTAGGCCCCTGCTTACAACAATCCGTTACTTTCCGCCGCTCAGATGGCGCCAAATATTAGGATCTCTACATATCATCCCTAGGGACGGTAGGGGGTTTAGTAATCAGGGCCTACATTAATAAACCCTTAACCCCACGATCACAATATGCTGTAGGTGCTGAACAGCCCTGGGTCCTATGGTGTATCTGAGCGATATGACCTGAACTTGTTCAGTCTTTTGTTCATCTACTTAGTTATTTGTCTATGTGGTCAGAACGACCTCCCTCAGTGTTGCCACAATGAGGGCGAGAGAAAGAGACAGAGACAGAGGGCGAGAGAGAGAGAGAGAGAGAGCGCGCGAGAGAGAGAGAGAGAGAGATAGCGATAGAGATAGAGATAAGAGATAAGAGATAGAGATGAGAAATAGAGATAGAGATAGACAGAGAGAGAGAGAGACAGAGAGAGAGAGAGAGAGAGACAGACAGAGACAGAGGGTGAGAGAGAGAGAGCGCGAGAGAGAGAGAGAGAGAGAAAGATAGAGATAGAGATAAGAGATAAGAGATAAGAGATAGAGATGAGAAATAGAGATAGAGATAGACAGAGAGAGAGAGAGAGAGATACAGAGAGAGAGAGAGAGAGCGAGAGGCAGAGACAGAGGGCGAGAGAGAGAGAGAGATAAGAGATAAGAGATAAGAGATAGAGATGAGAAATAGAGATAGAGATAGACAGAGAGAGAGAGAGAGAGAGAGAGAGAGAGAGAGAGATACAGAGAGAGAGAGAGAGCGCGAGAGAGGCAGAGACAGAGGGCGAGAGAGAGAGAGAGAGAGAGAGAGAGAGGGGGAGAGGAAGGGAGGCGACAGCACATCCAACCTTCTAGAAAACCCAGGTCCAGGGACATAAGGTGCTCCTCAAAGAGTTCGGTGCAGCTGGCCTTATCTCTAGTGTCGAAGAAGCTTTCTTGGAACCGGGTGTTGAGAAGCAGGCTTCCCGGTACAGGGGTCGGTTGGCCTACAACAGGGCTTAGGGGTCAGGATCTGAATCTGACGTTGAGGCTTCGGAGGGTCATGGTGCCGAAATCAGCGTGAGAGCGCAAGACACACACACACACACACACCGAAATGACACATACAGAGCATGCGGGAACCCTGGAACAGAAACTCCGTCTACAAGGTTGATCGACCTCGCCTAGTTTTGCCAGACATCGCTGAACCGACAGAATGTGCTTCAAAAGCTTGGCGAAAAAAAAGTGCTAGAGTTTTAGTTTCAAAGCCGCTTAAGGATACCGACAAGTATGTACCATCCGGCACCTCTACAGTCCCCCATGGCAAACGCAGAAATATCAGGAAGCGACATCTAGTTACCGGAAGTTAATGATTTTTGCGTTGAGCTGTTGGGCTGTACAGGTTTCAGAATACAAGAGGCTCAAATGGATCCTCAAAGGAAGCATCCTGGCTATAAGTTATATGGGAGTTTCCGGAAATAGGGACTCTAATATAGTACCCTAAATAGTAGGATCCTTATTATAAGGACCCCAAAATAAGGTGCCCCTAACTTTCGGAAACTCCCATATAAGTACATCGAAAGCTGCCGTGTCCAATCCCAAAAACACACGGATCGATCCCGGGGCCATGAATCGGGTAGAACGGGCTGTGAGTGGTGGTTGGGGCGGGATGCCAAGATGTTTAGGGTTTAGGGTTTAGGGTTTAGAGTTTAGGGTTTAGGGTTATTAGGGACTATGAGGAATACATGAGTAGATACTCCGACCCAGTTTAGTTCGAGTGGAAGCTGCGAGGCTCAGGAAGAGGGCCACCCCAGAAGGGGTCATTGATGCTGGGGATAGTCTGTCTGCGATACTATGATTATACTGATACTATATTCATTCATATCACTCTTAGTTTTACTAGTATGATCATACCGATCCGGTTCGTCATAAACAAGTTATAGGAGTTATAGATGTGGGCAGCAGTGGCCCGACAAGCACTCCCCTTCGATGCGACAGTAGTTTAGCGCCTGCTGCTTAGGCTTACCACCACTACCACTTGGCACGACATTTAAACAAGATCTTCCCATTGCCAATTGCTGTTTGCTGTTAGTGTGTGGGTGTTCTGACTTGTTGACGGACATCCGAAGCCACGAAATTGAAACGCAAAGGAACGCCCATGTTCCTGAAGCCACGTGCCCAGGGTCAAGCGTTTAGGGTGAACTCACTGCGAGCTCGAAGCCTTCTGCATCAAGCCTCTTGAAGCACCGTCCCTTCCGCCAAACACTTGGTCGTAGTTGCATTTGAGTAGTCGGAGGTATTGTAGTGCGCCGAGTGGTGTTCTGCCACCAGTTCAGCCAAGAACTGCTTTACCTGGTGGCGAGTCTCAGGCCTTTGAACTTCCAAAGCTAGACACAGGATACGAAAAGCAGTTACGAAACATAAACGCCCACACCATCATCAGAATTAAAGATAGGGACAGTACCAACTAATCCGGGGATTACCTGCTCTGCCTCAGGAACGAGGACAGCAGCTACATCAGCCGAACCAGCCAGACATGAGCTAACAAACCCCCAGCCCTAAACCCGAACCCTAATCCGAAGGGCGCCAAACCCTTGGGCCTTAAACCCCGGGCTGCAGCCCTGTCTCACACGTAGACGCAGGCAGCCCCCAGCAGAACAAAGCAGTGAAAGTCCGAGTCCTAGCCTTCTCCGCCTTCCGGAAGCTACGATTCAGAGCAGAGCACCCACGAGCATGAAAAATTGAAACCAACCCGAAAGGCCCTTGCGCCTGAACCGATTCCCCGGAATCAAACCTAACTAGCTCTCGATCCGACCATTTCATTCCCTCCAGCCGGCATCAACGGCTTGCAATCGGTACAACACGATGTAGATCATGGCACAGACCATAACATACCACATCAAATCATTTCGTAACAGAGCATCTTACATTTCATAGGTTTGGTACAGTGTAGCATAATGCAGTGAGACAGGACGGAATAGAGTGCAATGAAATGCTATGCAACGACTAGAACAGCATAGAACAAAGCGGCCTAAGCTCATATTGGGGCAAGGACGGCACATGGGTAGCTCTCTAAATTAGGGTGGCTTTTATGGTCCTTTTTTTTATGAGGGTGCCGTACTGGGGGTACCTAAAGAGGGGTTCTAATTTAGAGAGCTGCTCCCATCGAGGCCAGTCATCGAGGCCAGTGGATTAAGCATACAGTCATACAGGTCAACCCTGAACTTTGCCAGACCCTGAACTTTACGAAACCCCAAACCCCTAAATCCCAAACCCCTCAAGGTATTACTAAACCCTAAACCCCAAATCCTTAAATCCCTAAACCGCGAGACCTTAAATCACGAAATCCCTAAACCCTAATGCCCTAAAATCCCTAAACCCCTAAACCCTAAATCCCTCAACCCCTAAATCCCCAAAATAAATCCTAAACCCTCAAATATCGGATCAGGCCCCCTGAAGACCTGGGCTTCGACCGGCCTCGGGGCCGGTCACCTCGTCCTTGGAGTTGCAGAAGCCCACGGGCCCATACCTAGGGTTTATGGGGGGGGTTTAGGAGTTTTGGGGGGGTTTTGGGACTTTAGGGGTTTAGGAGCTAGGGGTTTAGGAGTTTGAGGAGTTTATGGGTGTAGGAGTTTAAGGGTTTAGGGTTTGGGATCTCGAGGTGTAGGGGTTTAGGATTGAGCAAAGCCCACGGGCCCATACCTCCGCGGCGACAAATCATTGGAGGGATTCACGGCTCGGGGATTGGGGTTCAGGGCTTAGGGACAAGGATTTAAGATTTAGGGTTCGGGTTCAGGGTCGAGGGATCACTTACGTTTTCGGGCGTAGGGCTTTGGGATTGGGTTCAAGGATTTAGGGTATGGGGCTTGGGGATTAGGGTTCGTGGCTTCGTTGACCGGATTGGATCGAAGCCCGAGACGAATTCTTCAACATTCCGGGAGTCCTTACGGTAAGGATCTTCCGATGTCGAATTTGTACTGGAAAGCACGTATTTCTGAAACTCGCATGGAAGAGTAGTGTATCGGCTGCGACCACGTACTTACCGAATCAGAAACCCTAAACCCCAAACCGCGGTTCGTGAAGATAAGTGCTGGAGACGAAGTCTCAGTTTCAACCCTAGGCTCCCCAAACAGGATGGAGCCCGTATAGGGTTGAGAATTTAGGGTTTAGGACTTAGGGTTTATAGGGTTTAGTTTGCTACAGCTCGTCTTCCAGAAACACACTTCTCGAGAAGAAAACGCTTCGGATGAACCCTAAACTCCCTAGACTCCATGAGCCCTGCTTGGAGGTTCATGGGTAGTTATAAGTGGGGTTATATAAGTAGGGTAACTATACTTACAACGCACATTAGGGGACTTATCACGCTACTTAGCACTACCCATGAACCTCCAAGTAACCTCTGAAATCCAGGGTCAGACACTTCGCGATGCACGCTTTGGAGTACTTTGCCCCAGGGTTCAGAAACCATGCTTCATGAATTCCTAAACACTTCGCATGGCTTATATTTTATGCCTCGGGCAAAGAGTTTTGTTGAGCTGGCCCGTCGACTTGTGGCATATGTGCTTTGCAGACTATATAATCGGCGTCATATGGGGCACACTTAGCGAGCCTACCAGATCAACAATTGCTTCACGTGAACCTAGACTCTACATCTATGCATACATGAGCTGTCACATTGGATCGTAATCTTGATGTAAGGCTGAAACGGCTCAGTTGTTGGGCTTGTCGTTCCAAGAAAATTACAGTGCTTGCAGGGTTGAGGGTTTGGGAGACAATCACCACTATGAGTAGTAGATACTAGAATTCAATAGAACTAAGACTGTTCTTAGTGTTGGTACTGTCATCGTTACATGTCTTGACCATTGCTATCAAATCATGACTGTTACCAATTATGAGTCTTGGTATTGCCTGTTGAACAACGCAACCTGCCGGGTCTCCACCAGGAAGTATATGTAGGTTGAGGTATGCCTTGGGGTCTTTAAACAGCCCGTCCGAGTCACGCATAGAGCTTTCTGAACTCCCGCAGGAGATTCCTCCAAAAGCTGGATTTCTTCATTCTGTTGGGCTCTGAAGGACAGCAGTTCGAGAGAGTGTTACACTTTTCAATCAAGGTCCAACACTAAGAAACAGCCAAGACTAACCTGTGCTGCTGGTGTTCCCTGCACCAAACACAAACTGAGATGCTAACACGGCGGGCTCAAACCAGAACATCCATCGGCCTTTCTTGGAGGAATACCAGCAGAACTCAAGGACCAATCAAGATCTCAAGCTCCCCTGCATCGCAAAAGCTCTGAGAACAGACCATGTCTTCAAACAAACTACCTCGTTTGTAGTCAGCCGCTGCCTTGCCAGTCATTGGGGTGTTATTCCCGCATACCTTTTCCAGGACTGCAGTTTGAAGCCTCGAAGCCCTAACTCCGGTAAACCCACTTCCAAATCCCGAAACCCTGAACGCCGACGTGCCGGCCTCTCAGCGTTGAACAGCAACTTCCCATCCGAGTAGTAAGGTGCCTCAAGATACGACGGAAATGCCGGTAATTATCATTGATATTGATACTTAGAACCGATGAGCGTGATGGTGATGATGACGATGGCCTCTGCCGCCACCAGCACCAGCACGAGCACCAGCACCCGCATGCATCCACAACCACCGGGCCGCCACCACGACCACCACCAACAACAACAAACAACAGCAGCATTATGAACAATAACACCATCATCATCATCATCATGATCATCATCATCATCATCACAATCAACATCATCATCATCATGAGCAGCAGCAGCATCATCGTCACCATCATCGTCATCACCCTTGTCGCCACCACCATCACGACCACATTCATCATCATTACCGTCATCACCATTACAGCCATCGCCATCACGACGACATTCATCATCGCTGAATTTACGTTCATGCCGAGGGATCTGACCTAAACGCAGCAACTGTCAGCAGGCTGCACTTCGGTTAATTGCCCAGAGACTCCAATATCCCTTAACTACGGAATATACCCTAAATTATAATAAGATCCCTAATAAACTTTAAGGTATATTCCTTAATTAAGGGATATTGGCGTCTCTGGGTCACGCACGACCACAGAGACAGAGTCGCTCGTCCTGTCCGAGCCTGCGCTTGCCGTGCGCTTCATCTGAAGCGTCTGAACACCACTCCGCGCCCAGCACAATCCCGACTCCCAAGCCAAAACCCTAAACCATAAAACCCTAAAGCCCTAAAACCCCTAAACCCTACATCCCTAAACCCTAAAACCCCTAAACCCTAAATTGATGCAGATCCCTCCGCCTGCTTCAGCTTCTCGGGAAGCTTATTGAACTCTTCATCCTTGAGGAGAGCCTGCTTCGGATCAAAAGTTGCATGTCAGGGCCTATCGGCTTTAGGATTTAAGGCTCGCTTTTCTTGTTTTTTGTTTTGTTCAAGCCCTTTTCCGTGTGCTGAGGCGTCTGAAACCCAGAAATGCCAAAGAGCCTCGTAGTCCGAGCCTCAAGCTTAGGGATTCGCGGTTAAGGGTTTAGGGGTTTAGGTGTTTAGGTGTTTAGGGTTTAGGAGTTTAGAGGTTGAGGGGTTTAGGGGTTGAGGGCTTTAGGGTCAGGGTTTAGGGTTTAGCCAAGTTCCCCACCTCGAACCGAAACTCCGAATCAAAGCCGCGGCCCCTCCCTGAGTTCGGTCTCCGAAAAAGCTGTGTACAGCGACACAGTCATGCCGCTTTCACACAGGATTTATGGCTGAGAAATTAAGCTAATAAAGACTCAGAACTTAAGTTTTTCGGATGTATAGGGCATATAGGGTCAGGGTTTAGGATTGAAGCAGACTGTCACCTGCTCTTTTCCTTTGGCCGTATCAGAAACAAGCAGGGGGACAGAGAGATGAGCATGACTGAGTGCCTCAGACCCTACGGAGATCGGAGCCCTCCACAGAGAGGGGGGGAACATTGCGGCCCTATGCCCGGCTTTAGCTAGGGGCTCAGTGGTCTACGGCTTACGGCATAATTGGGAATTAGGGTTTGAGGTTAGGGCTCCATCTCGATGGTGGCATGAGTTTCTTAACTCAATGGAGGCTCTCAGTGGACCTGTCTGTGGTAGGAATTTCATGATCTGCCGCAGCAACGTCGCCCCTCTGCGACCATGGACCGTGAAGCTTGCAATTTCGAAACAATGTTCGCACCCCCAAAGCCTCTTATTTCAAGAGTCAGCACAGAAAGATCTGAGCCAGCAAAAGGCATCTACTTCCAAGGCCCAAGGCTTCAGATCTGAGAACCTTATACCGCCCCAAAGGCCACTAAAATTCGAGAGTAGGAATTCAAACCTCAAGCAAAGGACGGGTTTAGGGTCTAGCAGGGTTTAAGGTTTCAAAGCCGGACACCCCGAAACTCTCCACTCCTATGGCCTTGTGCTTTTCGGGCAGTGGCTGCAAGCTCTTTGGAACGACCTCACTGAGCCCCTCGAACCTGCTGGGCATCAAGGGATTCGGGTTCCGGATCCCGAGGTTCAGGGATAAGCGTTGAGGATTGTGGGTTTTCGGGTGTTGGGGTCAACTGGCTTACCTAGCTCCGCAGAATCTGGATCGGCAGGTTAGTTTTTTGTTTGTTTTTACATGTCTGCCTATGCACACGCAAAGAAGAGTGTATGTAGCTGTGTGTAGGTGCTGATTAGAGACATGCGACATACCAATAATATGCATGTACGAAGATTCAGACGCACATAGCCGTCTATATCATTTTTAAATCATGTTTATATGCAGCGTATATACGCGCAGTATGTGCATGAGCATATATCTATGTGTAGATATTGTTGGATGCAGAGCTGGATTTACACAAGTCTGTATGTATGTATTCATGCATGTATGTACGATGCTATGTATACTGTTGAAAACATGCAAGAAAGGATGTAGCAATGAACAACAAAAACAGTGTAGGTGCACAGTAAAAGGCAACCGAGTAAGTAAACAAGTACGCGAGTAAGCAAGTGTATGTATGAATACCTTACACATGTAAACATGCAGACTGATATTGCGGCTCACTGATATTGCGGCTCTCTCTCTCTCTCTCTCCCTCTCTCAGTCTGCCTCTCTCTCTCTCTCTCTGTCGCTCCCTCTGTGTCGCTCTCCTTCTCTGTCGTTCTCCCTGTCGCTGGTTGCTCTCTTGGTCTCGCTCTTTGGCTAGCTCTCTCTCTCTCTCTCTCTCCCTCTCTTCGCCTCTCCCCCTCTCCCCCCCTCCCCCCTCCCTCTCTCTCCCTCTCTCTCCCTCTCTCCCCCTCTCTCCCTCTATCTCTCTCTTCCTCTCTCCTCTCTCTGTGTCGTACTTTGTGACACACGCACACACTGGACCTGAAATTCGAAGCTTCTGCCGCTTAATGAATATCGAAACCACATGGCCACCTGAAGCCTCAACATCAACCAACAGGGCATCGGAAAGCCCAAAGCCCGAACCTGGATGTCGAGTTAGTCCAGAACGAGGTGATTCTTTCAAGAACGGCAGGATAAGATGTACCCTAAAAGCTCATTTCAAAAGTTTACATACTCACATAACCCCTCAAACCCTAAACCCATTCTTAAAGAGCACCATAAAGGCGGCTCAAGGGCTCCACAAATGGAGTCGACCGATGCAAAACATGCCTTTCTCCGATGAGAGTGTGCCTTAACTCAATGGGATTCACTGGTTGAGGGTTTGGGGGTTCAGAGTTTGGGGGTTTATGGCTTCGGTTCTGGGTCTTAGGGTTTCGGCATTTGTGGCTGTAGGAGGTGCGGATGCAGTTTTCAAAAGTCCTTGAAGAGAGAATCTGAGAACACCTTCGGGTGTCAGGATTGACGGCTCTTGGGGTGGCTAAGGGGTCTCACTGTATTGCGTAGAATGTGTCGGGAGCTTGGGCTTTCGGGGTCAGACGGCTGTCATGATCAACCAAGAGACCATACCCGAAGAGGTGTTGGAAGTATGGAAGGCCCGATTTCAAATTTCTGGGTTCATGCTTTAAGGTGTAGGGTGAGAGTCTCTCGCTGACTATGGCCTTGGGGGAGAAAGACATCGGAAGTCAGCCTGTACACAAATCTCCACAGAGATGGGTTTAGGGTTTAGGGAAGCTAAGGGTTGGTGCCAATTGCCCCGACTGTTGACCCGATCCGCATCTGAGAAGCCAGGGAGGAATAGGATCATTTACTACAACTTAGGGTTGACAATGATTGTTGACATGAAAATTACTGCCAACTCAGAGAAGGGACAACACCCTAAAGACTTTGGATGGCAGAAAACTATGGACGCGTTGTTGCCACTTAGGACTTAGGAGGCTTAGATCATGCATGACAAACGAAGATGGCTTTGTCGCAGATATGGAAGCTCTCCTGCGGAGCCTTTCGTTTAAGTACCCCAACAAGACACCACTCCGTCAACGATCACGACTTGGTGATGCTTTCTTCGGTCGATAGCCAGTTAGTCGTTTGCCTACTCGCCATCATATACCCCTTTGTGCATGTTGGTTCCCGGCACGCTCTCATCCGAATGACCATCGCAAGAAAACAAGATCCATCCCATACAGCCTGTGCGCTCCCTGTATTCTGAACTCATCCAAAACGCAAAGTAGGCCAGGACAGCCCAAGAAACGCTTAGAACATCGACGACCCTTAAACAAAACCCCGGACCTGGGGCAACAACCCCCCAAACCCTAAGCTGCACATCGGCAGTTCTTCTCCCGAGGATACCGAGCAGCATAGCTTGCAAGTTGATGAAGATGGATCCGAAGGTGAAGACGGACAAGAGCCGGCGAAGCGGATGGTTGGGAGACCTCAGGAAGCCTAATATACTTAAGCTAGTACCCGCAAAAGGCCGCTTGTACTAGCGCTGACAGGGCTGCTGCAGCACCTTTAAAAGGGCCCTTGTATGTTATGTTGTATATGGTATCTTGCAAGTAAACTGAAGCAGCTTTGCAAGTCTCAGTGGAACTGTCGAGGACCGCTCCGCCCTAGGCCAAGGCCTATAGCCACCAAGTGTTACAGGTAGAACATTTGTGTAGGGAGCCGGCTCAAATGGCCCAAAGAGCGGTTTAGGGTCTAATAGGTTTTTTTTAGTTTAGGGTCTAGCATTTAGACTTTGTTGTTGGCTTCAATTGCTTCCTACTCTAATGGAGGAGGATCCTAACACGCATCTGGCTAGCTAACCCGAGACAGCTACATTGGAGGGTATACCCAGATTGAAGTTTCAACAGCAACATCCTAAACCCAAGCCCAAAAAGCTAAGCGACAGAACCCTCAAAAGAACGCCTGTCCAGGAATCCTCAGAGAGAATTCTGTGAAGGATCTTGGGTCAAGCACTGCGGAGGGTTGGCAGTGATATCCCTGTAGAATCCCCATGCAGTCCCTTTATAGGCTTTGCTTGCAAATATCAGTGTAAACCCAAAACGCTACTCAAATCTACTGAGGGCCCTTTATGACATCCTCCAACCTTTGGCCGAAATGCAGCGCTCTCCGGGTGGCTGTGGCAAGGACATTGGCTGCGCGAAAGTGCGTCATGTGCAAATGGTCCGAGAGAGTGATCACCTTCACTTAGACGCCCTAAGAGCCAGAATACGAATACCTACTATTTCCAAAACCCTTGGAGATTTAATCTACTAATCTCAGCATTCCCAAGAACACTGAAGTTTAAGTTTAGGAGTTGTGGTTTAGGGCGTGAGGCCGCCGGAGTTTTGGTGTGGCTTCAGAATGGATTTTGACCTTTAACTTAAGGCTTTAGTGTTTAGGGTTAAGGATGTTGGGTTTAGGATTTGGGGTTTAGGGGAAGGAGCTTGGTAGGGCTTGTCTAGGGTTCATGGGTCTTCGTGAAGTTCATGATGCTCAGGGGTTTTGGGCTTCGGGCTCCACGGATTCCGGACACCTGATGGTGGTTTCTTTTTGGGGTGCATGTGGCCGTACGCCATAGAGAGGTCCCCAAAAAGGCCCTGAAGGAACCCCTAGACGAAACCGCTTGTAGCAAGCCCTCTAGCATGCCTTATGGTATCCAGGGACCCCCAGATCCTGAGGAGTGTGCAGAATGTACCTGAACCAGAAACCAGCAACCAGAAGCTTCGAATTCTGTAGGCCCTATACCGGAGTCTTTGGGTTCTTCTGACCCTTGATAAGGACCCCGAGGTATATACCCTTAATATAGCTAGTATATACCCATTATATCGCCCATTCTGGGGTAGGGGTCGGGGTATATACCCTTAATATAGCAATTATATACGCATTCTATCGCCCACTATAGGGTAGGGGTGCCCAAGCCCGAAACCAACAAGCCTTAAGTCCCAAGGTTGCTTTGGGGGAAGCCCGTGCCTTCGAGTCATCAGGGATGTAAAACGTTTCTGTAAAGTATCAACAAGGAATCAATTAGGGATACCTTATATTTTTTGGGGGAGGGGGTCCTTTATAATAACGATCATACTATTTAGGGTCCTACATTAGGGTCCCTATTTTCGGAAGCTCTCCAATCGCCGACAAGGGTTGGACAAGGGCTCTCAGAGCTTCAATCACCGTCTTAGGTGTAGGCATAGGCTCAAAGAGGAGGATGACCTGCAGGACTCCTAACCGATAGTACGAGGAGACGGAAATATGTTCGACAAGTCGTAAATCTGAGGTAGGTTGTAAATAGTGAGATTTTTACACTACCAAGATAGGTTGTAAACAGTTTAAAGTAATTGCAATGTAGCATACCCCCCCTTGGCCCCAAATAAGATCCTAGCCAGAATGTGCTGAGGCCATGTCAGGGCTTTGAGAGGATGCCAAAACCTAGAACCATGCATTTAATTATCTTAGTTGCTGAGTTCATAAGCCCCAAAAAATGTACACTTGTAGTTGTAAAGCAGGTAATATTATCCCACAAAGTGTAAAGTGTATCCATTCAGCTACTAAGTTATGAACATGTCGAGCACAGCAGGAGCCATTGCACTAACCTCGACTGCACTCAACTGCGGCCCGTGTCACCGTAATCAGAGAGCAACGCCAGACGAACTTCCAGTACTGCCTTGTCTAGGCCGATCACGAGCATCGGGCATAGTGTTAAGGTTTGTGGTTACGGGCCATGTTGGGGCCCGGGGGTAGTAGGGTTTTTGGGTTGCGGCTTACTCCGGTCATCAAGGGTTTACGGGCATGTGGTCAGTACCAATCGCCTTTTTTCAGATCCCGAGAACGGCTTCCAAAATCCATGCAAGGCTGAGGCTTCCTAGGAATCTACTTTGTTCATAAATCGTGAAACATAGTATGCTATATTATGTTACATTGTACTATACTGTATTAAACTGTTGTGTAGAAACTATGGAGTGTGAGGTCTGAATGCTCTTACAGCTTCTGATGGAGACCGGCGGCTGATGCACAGGGCTTATGTACATCAACACTGTCTCTTAGGGCCTTCGGGGTTAGGGCTCCTTGTCACGACTTTCCTGCACAAAAACCTTCGCAGGGCTTATAGGCTTTAGGATAAGCAGATTGGCTCCTAGGCTCTACGGCTTCGGTTTAGGGTTGAGGGTTCGGGGTTTCAGTACTTCTGGCTTTGAGTCGGCCACGACTGCAAAGGAGAAGGAGGCTCGCAACTACTCGAGGACTCCCGGGGTCAGATTTTGGACATGCTCCCAGCAAAGAAGCGCCATGAAGCAACTAACCGAATCTTCATGAGGCTGGGTGGAGGAGCTCCTGAGACTGGTACTCTAAAGATGATCCTGACGATGATGCTGATGTTGCTGTTGCTGTGGTTTAAGGTTCGAAGTTGGGGTAAATACATAGCCTTACGAGGGCAGGAAGATCTTCCCTCATTTAATGGAGGGCAGTGGTCCGCTCCGATACTCGTATCTGAGTTCTATTCTAGGGCATTGCCGTGCAAATCGCGCAGGTTGAGTGGGAGACTTGCAACAGACTCGTGGGAACCCGACTCTGTCACTCGGTGAGGCAGTCTCAGCGAAAACTGTCACAAAGATTTCAACGCGTGGCCATCATGGCAGCCCTTCTTTCCTAAAGCAGAAACCTAGAAGCGATGGAACACAACATGCCGAATACAGTCGTAGCTTCTCATGCCTAGCGGAGCAGCATAAGTGAGCCAGCGGCAAAACCTATGAGACCGCCTTCCCAACCTTTACGTGGGGTTATCGCTTTTGGGCGGGCACCTTATCGTTCTGCAGGATTTCCAGCTATCTATCTGAAAGCGAGCTGATAGACATATTGGGCCTGAAGCAACAGAGTCGAGGCTGAAAGGTTATGTAAGGTGGTTTTTGACTTGTGTCTCACCGGTTGCAGAAAGGCTCGGGTCGAGGGCTTGGGGCTTCAAGTCGCTGGCTTGTGTAGGAGTTGGAAGATCCCCACATAAAACCAGCCATGTGGGCATGTGGTGGATATGACTACCAAACCGACCTGGCGGGTTATCGCTTCGTTATCGATTTAGACACAATCTGAACAAACTGCAAAATTTGCAGAACTTGACCTTTCGTGATGACACGCTCCTCTTGATGTTATCCCAGGGTTATCGCTTCTGGGCAGGCGCCTTATCGTTCTGCAATGTAAACGTAAACAAACTGATGCCCGGGTAGGCCCGCAGACTAATCCTATGTACGGAGAGAAACGCCTGTAGCTCAAGTCAAGACCGGCAATTCCTTGAATAACAGCTAGAATCTGCAAGCCCAGCAACAGACCTACCTTTTCAAGGGAACTATATACAGAAACTATAAAACATGAACCCTGAAAACCTAGGTCTCTTCAGCTACAGGTAAAGCCTTTGTAAGGTTCGACTCCTTGGACCCTCAACACGCAACAGATTAGATACTGCATGATAGTGGACCCTGCATCTGCAAACAAGGAGCCAGTCCTTGTGTCCTCGCCCAATCTGCCGTCCGTCCGCCAACTCCATCATGGCCGGGTAGCCGTCTTTTGTGAAATAGAGGTCGCCCTCGTACTTGCCTGGGGGGAAGGAGGAAGGGTGTAATATAAGGGCCTTCAATGATTAGAACAAGGCTCGAGGTACATTGTGGCATAGCTGAAATACTAAGTCTTTACTATCATACCGAGCCCGTAGAAAGAGTATTAATTACTACATTAATAGCACTGAAGCGTCTATATGGCTTCCCTCTGTGCATGAAGCCCGACACTCCCGTCGTCTCAACCTTACTAGAGCTACACCTCTCATGGCGGGGTTTAGGAGAACAGCTTCAACGGGAAATTCAGGGATGAAACTTTCAACTGGGGCTTAGGGAGCTGGGGTTTGGGATTTTGGCACTACTGTTGATGGACAAAAACCTGCATTACCCATTATAAGGAATATATACCATAGCTCCCGTAGTTTAGAGTCCTTAGGGTCATGCAGGATTTTGTCCATCAGCAGTATGGGTGTTGAGGCACAGATTTGGGTCTCGGGTATGGAATGTGAAGCCTCCAGTCGTGAACTGCGGGATCCCACTGCTTATCTGTTTAGGGACCCTTGTCCGCCTGCAGACCCCGGCGTTTCGGTTTAGGACTCCAAAGAACGATGATGCAGACCGAAAGCCACCTGAGTGTGCGGGTTTAGCGCTTGATTCTACTAGACTTGTGTATGTCAGGACTATAAGGGGATAGGGGATATCATCACCATACTGCAGACTCGAGAGTGATCTGCCGCGGTGCCGAAGTTCTTGCGCACTGCGAGCGCGCTGAATATGTTGAGACGAATCACCTAGGCTTCTGCGGCAGAGTTTCCGCAGGTAAGCTCAAATCCCCAACGATGTGACAGCGAAAGCATGGTGTCCCGGGCCTTGTAACTAGGGGCCCTGTAGTCTGCAAGCCCAAAATCCTAGGACACAAAATTTACCCACAAGCCTAAACCCGAAATCCTGTGACCCTGAACCCTGAATTCTCACAGCCCCATCCGGGCAATCATCCACTGCTCTCCTAATTGTAATAATGATAGTGATAAGATCATAGCGCTCTGACTAGTGATCATTTTCGGTCATAACCATCGCAAGGATGATCCTATGAATTTATGACGAAACTCGGGTTCATATTTCTGAGAAACACGATGGCGAGGGAACTATTCCCTAAACCCGAACTCCCAACCCCCAATATCGTCTGGCTTTCTGAACCCTAAACCCAGAGGCGTAAAACCCAAAACACCACGCCCCTGAACTCACCATGAATTACACGCCCAGCTTCAAAGGGCAGGCTCTCTCCGCCGTACTCCAACGGTTTGGCGAGATACTCCACCTGAGTTAGGGTTCAAGGGGCTTGGGATTTCGGGTTTAGGGATCTTCTTCCGTGACTGCAGCATTAGCCACGCATTGAAGTAGGACTCTTACAGTAGGACGCATCTAAATCCTCCAAGACCATTGAAAATGAACAGTCGGCTGATCGTAGTGCCAGTTTCGTCAATCCTACCGAAGAACGAAAGCACCGACGTGCGCTCTTGCCGTTTCAGATGGAGAGGGGTTCACCGAGCACGATGGCGGGGCTCAAATATCTAGCACCAAATCAATCGATCAGCAAATGCCCAGACATAAACTGTAAGATCGTTTCATCGCATCATCCATCGATTGTGCTAGCCATTGCTGCTGTGTTCTGAAACGCTGCCTGCCCAGATGAAGAAAGTATGCTGCTTCTGATGTTCTGCACAGGTTACACTCAATCCTGCTGGTCTATGTGCGGTTATCAGTATCGGGAAGGAAACCACTGATATCGCTTGTCCAACTACTGCGATGCGTGTTGCCATTGCTGTAGAAACCATGATCACGGATCAGTTTTCGTGATGGTTCTGCTCAAAGTCTCGGACAGACACTGATCGGCTGTACGAGCGGAAAACCGCGGGTAACTCAGATGTCGAAGTATAGTATAGGCTAGACTACACTTTACCATACTAAACTAGTATAGGGGCCTAAATAATATCATTCCTTAGGGTTCCTTACCAGACCCGATTGAATGCAAATGAACGCCCTCCCCCCTTTCCAAAAAACATCCGCTTATTCCAGCCAGCATTTTATCAATATACTTTGTTATACTATTTCTTCAAAAGATGAGAAGCTTATAATATACTGTACTATGTAGAGCTCTTTGCGCTTCCTTGCGAAACCGAGGGAACGACATGTTCGAAGCCTGGCCTGGCTTCGTCATGCCTTCATCCGACATTTTGATTTTAAGGTTTAGGTGTTACCTGTAGCAGAAAAGACTTGCCTCTGTACGATTCCTTATTGCAGTTTGTATATATATATATATGTATATATATATATATGTATATATATATATATAGAGAGAGAGAGAGAGAAAAAAAAAAGAGTAGGTCTTTGGGACCACAGGTAGGGTCTTAGGGTTTACGTGTTTGAGGTCTTGGTGTTGGGGTTTAGGGCTTAGGCGTTTAGCGGTTAAGAGGTTTGGGGTTTACGGTCGAAGGGGTTTAGGACATAAATTTAGGAGGCCATAGGGAACCAAAGAAGGGATGTACAATGTAGACTGTAGGGAAATCCAACCTCGGCCAGGACCTTTGTACCCACATAGTATAGGCACTTGGGGTCTGGTGGAGGGTAGATGAAGGGTCTAGACATATGCTGAACCTACACAGTGCGGTGAATAAGAATTCGCACCACATCGACGGCTGTGAAGAAAAAGAAGTTGGGACTCTGTCCACAGAAAGCCTAATCCCACTGATGTACGAACAAAACCTGCCATACCAGCAATAAGCAGCAATGAAATCAGTACGATTGTCAGATGCCTGTCTGTTCTCAAGTGTGATCGTTTACCCATGATCGCAGCAACAACGGTAAACCCGACACGCTAAACTTAAGCCCTGAAAGTACGTAATTATCAATTCAACAAGGCACGCGGTGACTGGCAATCAACCCGAAGGCAATCGATTTCTCGAGTGCATCATCCCACCTTTGACATTTAGGGGTGCTGAGACACTTTAATCAAACGCAAAGCAATGTTGAGTTGGGAGGGCGGGGTATGCTATCATGAGTAGTTTCCGTGTGTGAGTATGGCCCATCTGTGGATTGCTCGACTGTAGGCGTCTGCCGGCAGCCGCCGACAGAAGGCACGATTATGTATCTAGTACTAGCACAGGCTTCTTCTGCGCTGTTTAACCTGTAACTGCGCAGGTTGAAGTCCAAAGTTGGAATGAATGAGCTGCATTGATGATAGTTGGCGGCTCAGTCGCAGGAAACGAACCCTAAATCGCACAATGCTGATATGAACGGCTGTTGCTGTTGCGCAGTATGATCACTGCCATACTTTGGCTTTCCGTTCGGTTCATTACTCTAGAGTCTACAGGGTTTGCGGCCTGAATAGATTTAACAACAAATTCCTGAGGTTTTCCAGGATAACATTGACTCACCGAGGCCATGCACACTGTATGGACAGAGGGGTCAGAATATTCCACTCGGCAGTTCCCAAAAGCATGAACCCAAAAGACTCGGAGCTGCGCAGCTGGCAGTCGGTAGCCAAAGCAGTAAGATTGCAGCATTTAGTAGCTACTAAGTACAAGTGGTGATGGTGGTGGTCGTATGGGGTGGAAGGATTGGTGCTGGTGCGGCGCTAGTGCTGCTCAGGTGGCGGATCATGGCAATAAGACGTGTAGTCGTCGCTGCAGTGCGGATTGCTGGTGGATGCAGAGGCAGTGTAGTAATTACTAGTCGTCATCGCACAACCTAGTACGTCACTGGTCCGCCCTATTCTCGTACTGGCAATTCCTCACGAGAATGGATGAATGGTTGAATGGATGATTGGACGGATGGAGGAATGGATGAATAGATGCATGCAGGTACGTAAGTAAGTATGTCGTACGGAAGGAACTTGTTATATAAGTAAACAAGTAAGCATGTGAGCGTGTAAGCAAGTAAACAAGCACTGCGTGCGTGCCTGCTGCCTGCCTGTGCAGGTGCATATGCATGTGTCATGTAGGAAACCCACAGAGATATGTATGTATACATCTATATATTTATATATATGTATACAATCTATGTGACTATGCATTGTTTGACCTATGCATGTGTATCTGCGTACAGTATAACCACAGCACCTGAATCGAGCAATCTTTCGGCCAAGCTGCTCGTCATTCTTCCAGTACCTTGCTTGTTTACGGTTTATAGTTTACGGCTTAGGCTTAAGGGTTTAGGCTTTAGGGTTTGGGGTTTAGGGTTCAGGGACTTTACTCAATCTGTCTTGACAGTGACCAGCTGCTGGGGAGCCCCCAACACTCTCAACCCTTAGCCTAAATGCAGACCCCTGGGCCCCTCCTCTTAGTTGAATCCCTTACCCCTAAACCCCCTGATAAACTTTGAAACCCTATAACCCCTAAATCAACAACAACCCCAGCCGGCTGCGCCAAGATACATCTGCGCGAAGTTCACCTCGATCTCGGGCCAGTTTGCCTTCCACGAACAGAAGCGGGAAATTCTGTTAAACTATCAGGGTGCAGGGTTAAGGGTTTAGGGTTCTGAGCTTTGGCTTCAAGGTTCAGGGTTTGGGGTTTAGGCTTCAAGGCTCAGGGTTTAGGGCTGAAGATTGAGAGTTTATATTTAGGGCTCAAGTCCAGGGTTCAGGGGCAGGTTCAACCTCCTCCGGGCCCTTCCTGGCCTTCCCGTCGAAGGTCTTGTAGCCCTCGTAGAAGCTCATAACCCAATCTGCTTTCCGTGCGTGCTTGAACTTGCTGAGCTTCATGACCTGGGTGAAAAGGGCATGACGAGGATACGCGTGCCAGGAATACGAATTCCAGCTTCAGGTAGAGATTGGTTGTGAGCATGGGGAGATCGTGCCTCACGGGTCACTTTCAAGTCACTGGCACTCAAGGATCATACGGCCACACGGGATAAAGATGTCTTGCAGTATGTGCAATGTGTCGAAGAGCCAAAACATGCACACCCCTCAAGCGACATTAAGCTGAACAGTATCCGATGAGAATACTGTGTTGGTGTATATTTGTTATGCTACACGCAAAACGTCGGGACTTTGAGGGAATCTTGTTCCGGTTCCATCCCGAGAACTCGCGAACTCCGACCTGTTTCCAAGCCCGTGCAGCTTCAGACTTAAGTGAACCCGTTCAGCCGAGCCAATTCCACACGAACCGAATGCCACCAGTAGTTTCAAAGGCTGCAGTGCCCAGTCCGGCAAAACGAGCACAAGCAAAGCTTAACCTCCCTGCTCCAACCCATACACCACCGCAGCCTCATGCAGCCTGCATAGCTTCAGATTGCCCTGCAGCAGCTTCTTCCAGGGCAACAGGGGAGTTGCCCCTGCAGGGTCTGTGTTGGATATTACTATCAACTACTGTTATTTCTATCCCTAGTCCTGTTGCTACTACTAGTAATTTGCAATCATATAAGGCCTGGCACCTTCAATTACCTCAAGGACTCTCCTTGAAAAAACATGTATATCGAACGTGTAGACACCTGGTAAAGCCAGGCACCTGAAATCACGGAAAGGCGCCCTGATAAAGCCCGTCTGAGCACAGGGAATGCTGGTCCAGAACAACCCATTGAACTCTGACGACCCCTTTGCAAACATAGGCGCCTTCACAGTTAGAATAAGGACTAGGATAGGGTTCCTTCGAGGGTTCCTTTAAAGGGTTCTATGAGGGTTTAATCATTTAGCGGCCTCACTAATTAGAGAAGGGTGTTGGGGATATTGTAGTACAGTCTCGAACTTATAACGAACTTATAGCATAGTCATATCTATGAGCCCTAATTGATGCACAATAGTAGTATTGGCCCTTCAGGCTTATGCTACAATTATATGCACCGATAGCATAGGTTTCGGGTCGGAAACCGTTCGTATCCTGCATTCGTTTAATGTACCCCTCACCCTTTCCCTAATCATTTAGACCCCCAAACCCTTAAACCATCTGTTTAACCAACATGAAGGAATCCGAATCTGATCTTTAAGGCTCAGCTCAGTTCCTATCCGGACGGGAGGCGACATCCCATGTATTGCGATCACTCGTCTCGTTACCGTCGAGCCTTTCTCTGGCTTGGGTGGTGCTGACCTATTTGGAGGATCATGGGTAGTGATAAGGGTTCCTTTAAGGGTCCCTTTAAAGGGATCTATAGGGATTCCATAAGGGTATTCATGGGTAGTAAAAGTAGGGTTGTAAGTCCCCGATTATGAGTTATAAGTATAGCTACCCTACTTGTAACCCGACTTATAACTACCAGTGAACCTCCGAGTAGGGTTCACCTGTGGCCCAGAAAACCTTCCTTTGGACCCTCTCAAAAGGAAGTGGTTCAGAGTTGAGGGGTTAAAGGCGTTGCAGAACTACATTCGAATAATATGACTGCCTGCACGGCTACATATGCTGCTCCTGTGGGTTCCTAATTTCATTACTGTAACCAGAAAATATATTACACTCCAAAATTTCCGACTGCAATCATTAAGACGCCTATGGTAGATGGCGAAGTCTTTTACTCCCAACAGTAAACCTCAGAAAGGACGGTTTACAGTCTGGGCAGGGTTTCATCTTCTACAGCTTCAAGCCGGCATCTAGCTGCGCACTTAGAACATTATTGCAAACGAAGGTGCGCGCGCGTGTGTGCGTGTGTGCATGTGTGGGTGTATGGGTGTGTGTGTGTGTGTGTGTGCGTGTGTGTGCGTGTGTGGGTGTGTGGGGGTGTGTGTGTGTAATAAACCGAATGCAAGGTTGAAGTAGCCACGAAGCCGGAGCTGAAGGACAAGTGCCACGCATGATTCCGTTACGAGTTATTGGCTTAGGGTTTAGGGTTTAGGGGATATATTTTTCTCGCAGCCGGGGCAGATGTGGCGGCAAGAAAGCCTTTCTACTCTCGCTGGCAGGGGCTTCGGGCAGACCGAAACCCCAAAGCACCCAAAGTACAAATAACGTCAGAAGGGGGGCTGCAGTATAAGATGGATCATGCATTCGGGTACGTTAGGGTCTAGAGTCTAGAGCTCCTATGGCCTCATCCTATACATAGACATGCCATCATCCGAAGTCAAGCCTGGTGACTAGAAACTGAAATCTAATAAGGCTTCGACATAATGGGATGGATCCTTTGTGAAAGATATTCCAATTGATTGTCCTGCTCTTGCAGACATTTGCGACCATAGTAGCCTTTCAAGACGTTGCTGCATATTCTGCCGGGAGTACATCTGTAAGGAACAGACAGTACTACAAATTATTAGGGACCCTTACGTTACTTCTGTGCAATGATGCCCTTGTCCTGGTGACCTTGTCATGAGGGTGCCCCTTTGGCCCCCTGACTACTAACTACTAGTTACTGTGAGCGCTCAGGCCCGGACACGACGTAAGCCTAGGTCTAATTTCCGAATCTGTAAGACCTGACTATTTTTTGAATTCCAAACCTTCGAAGCCCCAACATTGCACCCAAAACTGTAAGTCCGAAATCCGAAGTACACCCAAGTACCTGTTTGCAACATATTGCAACGAAAGCCGTAAATCACACAGTGACATCCCTGTTACAGCCGAGATCCCAACTTTCCGGTGAAACCCGGCCGTAATTGGGATGCCAAGTAGCATGTCATCCCAGGGAAGCTGGCGCAAGAAGCCTTGGATGATGAGTCCCCGGATCAGAAGCAACAGCAATACAGAACCGCAACGAAGACTATGGTTTACAGGCCTCCGGATCATATGGCCCCTAGACTCCCAGACCCAACGATCATACAAAGTGCAGTAAGCTCTGCTTCTGCGCGCAGAACAGAGCCGAGGAGCCATGGAAGCATGTCATTCCAGGAAGCATCCCGAAGTCAAGCAAAGGCTGAGGAATGTACCTTACTTACAAGTGTTCTTCGAGGGAGGTTCCGTCAGGCTTCTTTTCAGGTGCGAGATGGGAGGATTTGGGCAATGTCGAGGCGCTGTCCTGCCGGTGGCGCTTACTCACATGTTCAATGGCCTACATGTACCATCATGGTGGAACCACAACGATATGGCTTCAGGGTGCTCTCTGTAGTAACGAAGCTGTGTATGCCTATGCCTATGCCACGTCTTGCCATGTCATGTCATCTGCTGTGCTATCATGGAATGGAACCCAAACAGTGCATCTACGCGTGTGGTATTCGTGTAGGAAAGTATGCAGGCAGGCAGGTAGGCAGGCAGGCAGGCTGCAGGTACGTATTTGTATGGAGGTGTGCGCTTGTATGTGTCTGCGTGCGTCGGTTGTGAAATAATGAGAATCTACCAATCTACAGATATAGTCATGTGAACATGAACATCGGTACAAATGCAGCTGCTGATATCTGTGTTCTAGAGCTATGTGGAACCTGGTGTTCTGTTGTACGCACCGCTAAGGAACTGCCAAATACTTGTGAACGAGTAAAGACGCAAATTTTATTTCGCAGCACCTCAGAGAAGTGGATTGGGGCAGTTAGGGCAAAAGACATCCGAAACCTGGCATCCGAGGGTCTGCAGGCAATAAGCTCGTGACATTGCCTGAGGTGGGTACAATAAAGCATCGAACACCTAAACTCGAAATTCGAACACCCAGAAGCCATAACCCCAGACCTTCACGTATCAAAGTCCCCGACCGAAACCCTGAGCATGCTCAAGGGATGAGCCCGATCCCGAAAGCCATAACTTAAAGCCTTATTCTACTGGTAACTGGTAACTAGAATGAGGTGTTTTTTTGAGGATGTAGAATAGTGTAGTATCACGATGCTGGGAGTCAGTAAACTAAACGAATACTCTTACGAAACAGTCCGACCCCTAGAGCAAGTTGCACAATCTGCGTTTACAGCCGAGCTCGTGGATGAGGGATATTATAAGATAACTATAGTTATGATGACTTATAACACCAATTAAGGTACTTAGAAACTTACCTACTAAGTCCCATTTGCATATCGCCTTGAGCTACAATCCCAAAGACACCAGCAAAGCTTTAGACTTTGGAATGCAGCGATAGCCTCATTACAATATATTACGATAATGAACGTTGACACTCTGGCTGCAACGTTGGACTACAATAAAGATTAACGCCCTTCTCTGGAGTCCCGTTTTCTCCTCAATCAGTGCCCTTCACCAGACACTCGTGTTCTGTGCATCACCAAGCACCATTCGACAGGTGCGAAGTGCGGGTTGTCGATGTCCACGTCCGGCGAGATAACATTGCCAACCCGAAAGACCTCCGAGTAGCCCTGGCCTTAGGACTCGGCGGTTTCGTTTGGGGTTTAGGGTTGCCTGTGTTATTCAGACAGGGCTTCAGGGTGTAGGGTTTGAAGCTAGGTCTACAGAAGAAGCTTCACTGCAACGCCCCGGGGCTGTATAGTCTGGCTAATATGTCGGGCTCTGAGCATAGCCTAGAGCGCAGCTGATATGCGTGCGCCGAAACAACACAGAAACGACAGGATGCCCCCCATGCAAGAGCCTCAAAAAGTAGGAACGTAGGGTTTCGGTAAGTTTTCCGGTATACTATGCAAGAACCACAACAGAACATACATGCATGGCACTATAAACTATCAATCACTATTGAGCCCCGGATGTTAAGCCTGCTGAACCTTTTATAAGGCCTATCGGGTCACAGACACCCCCAAACACAGGTGCCAGGGGTGTTCTCTTCATTCGCTGTTTTGGGATCCTGCACTGCAAGCCTGCATCGCGATGAGCCAGTCAGTGTAAGCCTGCCCCTAGCTGTTTGCTCAGGAGCAGGAAACCTTGAACCGTCAAACTGCAATAACCTGTGGTCAAAACCCTCAAACCTAAACGCCCATGAACACAATCGGAGCACACCACCTGGAGTTGTAAGAGCTTCTCCCGATCATATTCACAATCGTTTCGATTATTGTGTCTAGTGTCCAAGGTTCAGGGTTTAGCTTAAGTCCTTACGATGCCGAAGAGCGTCACGACTCAGGATTTACAGTCTTGGGTTTGGGTTTGGAGCTTAATAAGGCTTGGTTTAGAGTTGAGGGTTTTTGCCTTCGAGCTTGCTGGATCAAGGCCGCAATGATTGGCTCACCATAGTGCTTGTGTTTGAGCATTCAGCAACAGTCTCTCCAGGCTTGACCATAAGACTAGTCCAAGATGAGCAGTATGGATTCTCACCTTAATGGCCATGAAGTAGACACAGCGGTACAGAACCATGACAACAATACACCGGTCAGTGCTATGGCTGTAATAATATGAGGGCCACAATAACTCGAACAGGGGCTTGGGGTACATTATACGACAAATGCAGTGCGGAATCTAAGTAACCGTAGCTATTACTAATCATCCTGGCTTCTGTATTGTATGTTTATATATATATATATATATGTGTGTGTGTGTGTCTGTGTATATGAATGTACATACTGTAAATTCAGTTATTCATTATGTAACTGTATATGTATGTGTATATGAATAGACATGTGCATGTACATACTCATGTGTTCATATATTCTGCAAATATTCACATATTCATTTGTTCATATAGCCAAACAATCATATATTCATTTAAAGACTCATGATGCCATCAAAACGAAAGCGACTCGACGCTCGAAATCTTGCCGGCGAACGCTTTGGAACGAAGACGGAGTCGGCGTGGCGCGAGGAGTACATGGGCATTGCTATCAAGTTGATGCCAGCGTAGAGACCTCAGGAGCTAGCCTAAACCTTAACGCGGACAACATCTAGAGCTGAGTCTAGTGTAGGGGATGGGATAGTAATTGTACGAACTCTATACATGTTGTCGAATGAATACATGGTTCCATTTCAATGATTCCATACAAAAATGTGTTTGGCTACTATTTATGTCGGGGTGAAGAAGGGACAGAGCTGATCCATGGGCCTTGCGAGACTTGTAAATGCTCGTTTGGCGGTTTCCTTGCCCAAAAACTTCCTAGCACCTTGCTTTTCCTAGAAAGCCCTGCAGACGGAAAATCCATAAAAAGTAAGATGTGCGAAGAAGGCAGATGAACTACAGGTATAGACCATCGTAACAGAACGGAGAAGCTCCTGTGTCGGATAATGCTTCGGGTTCCGTGGTTCGGGGCTTTTGGAGGGATCTTGAGCCCTCAAGCCTGAAGTCTTCATCAGAGCAGCTTCCCTTCGTCTCGAGCTCCGGAGGCTAAAGAGTTTACAGCTTTTTGAGTTCAATCGAAGCTTATTTACGACTCAGTGGTTCTGGGTTAGAACTTAGCATTGACCTTTTCGGGTCTAGCATCACGGGGAGCCGGATTCCGAATTTAAAACTCCAAATCACAAACACTCTAGACTTCCATAAGTTCTGAGCGTCCTTAGGGCCAGGGTGTTCAGGTTGGTAGGGCTATTGGGGCCTTAGAGGTCAGGGTGCTCGGGTTGACGGCTTTAGAGCACGATGCATCCACTTTAGACTAAAGTAAAAGCCAGAAAGTTGGAATATGATTATCCTAAGCCCTTTATGGTAAATTATAAGGTATCCTACCCTGAAAACCATATTCCAACTTTCTGGAGTTCCCTGTAAAAGGCCTGGGTATCACACGGAGATGAAGCTTTTGGTACCTCCCTCTCTTGCATGCACTTACTAGAGGCGAAGCAGTACAGGGGACTTCAAAACAAGAATGAGGTCTCAAGGTACACTTATTGCCATAGTATACTCTAACTTTCACAGGAGAACATGGGGAACTATACAGGAATCTCCGTCCTGTATTTCTGGCTGCCAAAAGTTGGAAATCCAATAGTCTCAATCCTGAAGAGTAGAGTAGTGTATAGGGAATCCCAGCACTGATTGTCCTTAAGTAATCCAGTTTCCAACCCTTTTGGGTGTACTATGCACACAATGCAAAAGCTGAGCTACCCATGGTGAAGTCATCGGCCCACTCTGGATTGAAATCTTCCGCGCTTGACACCTTGCCTGTGGGCCGAAGGAGACACAAAGATTCGGATATCCTAGTGTAGGGACCTTTGAAATTACCTATGCAAATGTTCCTTGTTGTAACAGTTGTATAATGGGCCCCCAAACCTACTCTAACTATTAAGGCCCCTATATTATGTTGCAGCAACGAATTCTGAATTCAGGGTTTGGAATGCCCCGCCTAGGAGACGACCGATCATCCAACCCACTGTGGATTGCGTCTCGACTTGGCTGGCGACCACTCGAAGCCTGCATGTGAATGTGACTCACTTGAAAAAGCAGCAATGACGCACAAACGATAGCGACGACGACGACGACGGCGACAACAACAACACCACCACCACCACCCGCGCCACCACCACTGCTGCCACCACCACCACGACGACGACCACCACCACCACCACCACCAGCAGCAGCAACAACAGCACAACAGCAACAACAGCAGCAGCAGCAACAACAACAGCACCAGCACCAACACCAACACCACCACGACGACTACTACCGCCAGTTGGGGACTTTGCAAGATACGCCTCATTTCTGGCTTCCAGCTCCGAGTCCAGCATTTTGCAATTTGTTGTTTTCGAAAAGCCTGTGGAAGTGACGATGAGCAACAGCCGCTAGTGGTAAGCACGGCTGCTTCCAAAACCTGGGACATAAGTTTCTCCGTGCGTCAGAGAAGCATCATCTGCATGGCAGCTGGGACGATCTTTGGGCACATGTTGTACCTTGGTTTCTTGAGCACATCCAGGAGTCAAGGACACATGTTTAACCACAAGCGGTGTGTGTCGGGCTCTGTGTGTGCGTGTGTACGCTGTTGGTGATGGTTGTCAGGTTCATTGTGCGGCTCAGGGGGAGGGGACGAGGAGGGGGAGGGGGAGGAGGAGGCATATCGCCAAGCAGTTCCTAACTCCTTCAACTTGTTGATGCGGCCTGCATAGTGTCATTTACAGGGCTTCTGTGGGATGTGCAGAGGTGCCCAGGGTACTGGCAGGTAGGTTTCCGAACAATCGGAAAACCTGAAAACCCCAGAGCCGCAAAAACCGAGAGTGTACTTCCGCAATCCCGACATTATCCCAAACCTTCCCTGACGCCTGCAATGCACAGCATACCTTAACTCTACGAGCCCTGATCTGCCCGAAAAAGAAGACTAGTCTGCTTCTCTGAGGGAGGGGCTCTTCCTCCAACGTCTTCGGTCTCGCTCCCTCGCTGTCTGTTTGGACTTCGAGCTCCTTAAATAGGAGTGGCGCGCATCCACGAGCGGGCTTGTATACTTTAGAAGGGGCCCCCCACCCTGTAATAGTGACTATGAGGACTATATTAGGGCCCTATCATATTCCTATTAGACCACTATTACAGGGTGGGGGCAGCTTCTAATGCATACTAGTCAGTAGTCGCTAGTCTCAGTACGAAGCTTCAAAGAAGCAGAGAGTGGAGTTTCGCTGCTTGTCAGAGTCGCCAGATTTGTTCTTGGAGCTTATAGCATCCCCGACAACGAGGTAGCCTGCAAGCTGTCGACCGTACAGGGCACGAGGGCAAGTTATGCTGCTTGCGGCGGTATGCTACTTGCGAACTGCAAGCAAACACTCCCCTGGAACCAAAACACCATGTATAATCCCAAAACAGATGATATACTTCGTGGGGGCTGAGGATGTGTCAAGCGACCCTGCCATCCAACCTAGAGGGAAGTAGGGCGGCTCGGGGGTGTAACTCTCAAGTTCAACCTCCAAGGCTCCCAGTTTGGCCAGTATTCAAAACTCATCGATCGATACTTTTCAGGTATCTTGGCCTCGACATACCTATGCTACCATATACCACACGAATCAGAAATCCCCAGAACAAATTCATTTGTACTATGTTTTATGTTGCTTCAAGGCATTGTCGAAAGACTCAACGCCTTGAGTAGTGGCACTAGCATGTGGCAGTCTAGCTTCACATTGCATCCACGGCAGCTGGCAAGAGCCCAATTGGCGGAGGCTTAGGGTTGATATGGATTTCAATGGCTTTAGGAGGATGTCTTGCTTGGGAGACTGGCGCGAACTGTGTTTTAGTGCACCGGCTGGCTTCAAATGACTTATCAGAGACTGTCTCTCATAACTGCATTTGACTACGCCCCAAAACCGTCTAAGCTGCCTGTAATGTCTTCTTGCGTTCTTTCCCACTGAATGCGCAGACAGCCAAACCCAGACCCATGTTTCCTGAACCGTTGACTCCCTCGGCTCTCAATCATAACCCTTCATCAAGCATTCATGGCGGCTTGAGAGTACCGGACCTTGACTTGTAGGGGCCCTACCACACGGAGGAGGCCTGACTTCCCCAAACCATAAACCCTAAACTCTCACTCCTGGGCTCTCATTCCTAGAACCTGAACCCTGAACCCTAAACCCCTAAACCCTAAACCCCTAGAATCCCTAACACCCTAGATGCTAAACCCCTGTGGCCAAGGCGCATCTTCCCGGAAGCAGCCGATGTACCGGTCGTGATGGTACCTCTCTGTGAGGCAGTGCTTCTCCTGAGAACAGCGGCCAATCCGAAAACACGATTCCTGGACCCCGGCACATTTCGCAACAAAAACGAGGGAGTGATCCGTACAACTATGTAAGTAAGTAATAAGTATGTCTGCGTGTGGACATACGGATGGACGGCTGGCTGGCTGGCTAGACGGACGGACGGATGGATGGATGGATGCATGCCTGTCCGTCTATCTGTGTATCTGTCTATCGGTCTATGCGTTTATCGGTCTGTCTGTCCAGCTATCTATCTGTGTAGCTATCTAACTATCTGACTAGTTAGTTATCTATCTACCAATATACCTACCTACCTACCCATCTACCTGTCTGCCAATCGATCTATCTATCTATCTCCCTGTAAAACTTCATATTTATCTGTCTCTCTATCTACCTCCCTACCCGGCCTACCCACCTATCAATGGTGCGGAGTATCTCAGTGTGGATGCAAAGGCATGCATACGTTCACATGCAATAATCGAAACCTATACACAATAAAGACAGACAGCCAGCCAGCCAGACAGACACTCAGACCGACAGACAGACCGAGAGTCAGTAAAAGAGAGACAGACAGACAGACAGACAGACAGACAGACAGACCGACCCACCGACCGACCGACCGACTGTTCGACCGACGGACGGACGGACGGCTAAACTTGTCCATCTGTGTTCCTCTGTGTCCTCTCATCTTTTCGTTGCAGCCGCGAGATCGGTCTTGATGTCTGCACTATTTTAATCCTGAAGCCTTAGCACCCAAGCCCTAAACCCTGTCCAGTGATTTGCGGTCTGATGCTGAAGTATTGGGCATTATATCCTTACTGTCGGAAACAACCCAGGCCCACAGCCGTGAATGTGCGCAGTCCTAAACCCTAAACCCTGGCTCGTGCTTCCAGCAAGAACCATGATCCAAAAGCTTCTGAAGCCCCTAGACCCCAAATACCCATTATTGAGGGCCATGCAGGATCCATTGAAGGGCGCTTGGGGGGTCCGGGCCGCTGCATAATCCTGACCTTGAGAAACGAGATGTATATATATATATACATATCTATATATACATACATACATACACACATTTTTCTTAGATACATATACATGTATGTATGAATCTATGTTTACATAGACAGCTGTTCTGACAGTGCGTGCTGGTTGTACAAGCTTTGACCTTTTCGGCTGTAGGATTTTGTAAGCCATCCTGAAGCGGTAAACGCTCAAACAATCCCAACATAGGACACATGTGCAACAAAGGCTCCTTCTTGACGTCGTAGTAGGCCACAGCACCAATCTTACCATGCCAGCCCCTTGTCTTGATCTTCACAAGCCCTCGGATGTGTCCCTTCTCTTGCTGCTGGGAGCCCCAGGGATTCAGGTCCTGCGGCAGAGGACGGACGCTGCAAGTTCGCGCGATGCCGCAGTGACTGCAGTGGTAACAATGAGGAGGAGGTGGTGAGCCAGGGAGAACATTCCTTGACATGGTGATGAGGATGCTGCAGGTCACGACGATGTTGCTGCTGCTGGTGATGATGACGGTGATGACGACGGGCATGGCGACGACGACGCTGACGACGATGACGGCGAGGATGATGAAGGTCATGTTAATCTGTTAATGTTGAGCGAGCTTCCCAAACTCTAGCGATTCTAATGTAACCAGTCTCAGAGAACTCGGATTTCGGATAAGGTCTCAAGTCGATATCGCCCGGCTTCCATACCTCTGGAGGACATCCCTAGCCTTGCCAAAGTGTAGGATTACGATTGTACTTAAAGGCACAAGGTTTGGGGCTTTCAGGGCCCAGGGCTTCAGGCCGCCAGGTTTAGGAGTTGTCCAGCAGAAAAGCCGCTTTAAACACACACCCATCATCCTGCAAGCGTACCACGCACAACTTACACCTCTACGGTTTAGGGTTTAGGTTTTAAATTTAGGGTTTAGGGTTTAGGGCCCCAACCCTTACGCAGCCAATCACTCACGATCCTGAGTCATAGCCGTGCAAACATCCGTGGCAACCTTCATGGAGAGATGGTAGCCCGGACCTGGATCACAACTTTGTACCCGCACTCTGCAATCCGATCCTATGGTTAGCATAGGTTGTGGGATGTATGAAAATATACACTTATGCAGGGACTTTCAAGGGATGTTTCCTCCAGTGTGGACCATGACAGGAACCGTAGATGTCTTGCTCCCGGCTGGTTTGCCATTGAGGATTCAGGATTTAGGTCTTAGGCTTTGGCATGTCCAGCTGCGCGCACATTTGATAGCCAGAGCACGTGCCACAGCCCAAGTCACTCGTAGCTGCAAGGCTTAAGGAAAGAAAGTCGCTCATGTATACATATGTACGTACATATAAAGAAGTGTACATATCATATAAATATAAATAAATATATATATATATATATATATATATATATACACACATTTATACCGATGTTTGGACTCAGATGAAGTGTGGCATATGTATGCGTATACGTCGATTATCGAGCATCTACCTAACTATCTATGTATCCATCTAGCTAGCCATCTACAAGAACTATAAACTATCATACACACGCAGTAGCTAGCTTTTGGTATTGGGTAACTTTGTAAGGAACCTAGGACTACAAAAAGGGAATAAGGGTACTACTGGCATCCTAGGTAGTTATCTAGCACTGCCAGGCGTCGACTTCAACATGCAGGGGCTCCGGATTTTGTGGCCGTGGAAAAATATCAACAGTAAATTCCTAACCTACAGCAGCTGCGGAATCCGGCTTACATCTCGCTATTCTTGGGGGGTACCGCTTAGATTAGGGTTCAGGGGGAGGGAAGCTTTTAACTACATTGGCACACATCTTCTTTTTGGAAGGAGAGCTGAAATGCTTGTGTTCTGCTAACTGGCGTGGAGCGCGCGAGTTTGGAGCTTATGCCGAAGCCGCATACCCAACTGGTGGGTTGAAACCCCAAGGGCACTGCGAGACATGGCATGATAGCTCGTGGCACTTCAGGCTTCCCAGTGTTGAACACATGATGAGTCAGGCAGGGTAATATAACATGCTATCCACAGAGACCCAAGGAGGCAACATGCCAAACATCCAAATAGCCTACCTCGGAACAAAAGCCAAACCTGTGACGGTGGCAACACATGCACGCTATAAGCCCAAGAACTCGTAAATCCGAAAGCATAAACCCAAAACCTGAACCAGGGCAAGCCCAGGGCAGCCCAAGGGACAGAAGCGAGGAGCACCGCTGTAGTTTCCTTAGCTGACTATCAGGATTCAAGACGGGTTTAGGGTTTTAGGGACTATAAGTTCTTTACCAAGCGGAAAGCGGTGTGGTTGCACATTTAAAGCATGGCTATACCAGTTATACACGAACCAGACGGAAATACAGGTATAGCAAGCTTAGTTTACAGTAGGTGTGTTCAGAGAACCTGCCAGGCTCGATACATACCTTTTGAAGGAACTTACACCTTCTGCGCAACCCGAATGTATTTCCGACTATTGAGTGTGTGTGCGCGCCGGTGGGGGGGGGGGGCATGTGTGAAGATGTAGTGTTAAGAGGACTCTGTCGGAGCTGATGAGCTTGCAGTGGCGGCAGACTGATTGTAGGAAAATAAAAGGATTCGGGACAGCAAGCTCGCTTACAACTGTGGCTCCTCTGGCCTTCGTGTTCTCATCCCGCTCTGTAAGCATCGTGGCACGAACCGTCTCAAGGCTTCTCAGACACGCCAGGCATACAAATGCGGAGGACGAAGGAAGCACGCACATGCTGCATAAGCAAGTCTCGGAATGTGTGACTGCACGGGCATACTTATAATACATACCCGCACAAACACAAACGTCATTTTACATGACCGGTGTCTGTTTGTCTGCTTGCATGTCTACGTCCGTGCGCATGTATGCTTGCAGTCTTAACACACCTGCAAGTGTGTACGTGTGGGCGTGTATTGACGCACACATGTGCATGTACGTACGCGCACGTGCATGCCCATGTACGTATCCAGGTGGCGCACATGCACGCCAATGTGATCGACCGGATGTGTGTATGCGTATGTCAGCATGTCAAGAGCTCCCCGAAGCCCGAAACTACTGAAAAGACTAAGTTATGACTAGCTGGGAAAATCAGCCAAGCTTCTGGCCATGACATGCTCAAGCTTGCCATTCCAGGTCCTCAGTTCAAGAGTTCGGGGTATGGGTTCCGCTTGCGGTGGCTCATTGTATGCTTCAGGTTGCAAGTAGCCACGCGCCGGGGGTGGGGGGGCTGCTGTTCATACCCATCTCTGAAACCTGCAGATCATGTGCCGGGAACTTCAATCCCAAAGCCCTGCACAGACGATCCTAGGAATGAAAAGACATAAGTCTATCTTCCCACATCAACCCGAATATATACCTGAATTCTGGAAAAAGCTGATACGGGTTTGACGTGTGTTACGCTTCATGTGCTTTGGGTGCACGGCGCTGTGTATGGTTTGGGGTTTAACAATGATGACTGCGCGGGTGGACTGCAGATTGCTTTGATAATCGAGGCGTGGATAATTTGAATGCACATCCCCTTACAGTCCCGTTCTTGAGTCCCCGAAATCGTACTGTAGTCGTGAGAGTCTTCATATTCGACTTTTGTGCTTTACGACACTACATCGGGCTACAAGTCAGCATCATCGCGAGTGAATCAGACCCAGTGTTACCAAGGGACAGCATCTCTCCGATGTTATCACGCTCGGGATCGAAGGCGTCTGGGTCAGGGAAGACCTGGCAAAAGGAGGAGTATTCATGAGCTGAAGCTACAAACGGTTTAAGTTTTAAGGTCAACGATTAATACTTGTAAAGTTTCCCCAATAGCATTACAACATCATTGTAAGCCAAATCTGTGAGATCGTTTTATCGGCCCTGAAGGAGTGTCACCGGGTAAGAGACGGGCCATCAGGAGTTCAAGAGCTTTGGTACGGTTTTCAGGAATCCACAATCCTGTGACGTAGTAGGAATTTGGGATACTATCCGCCACAACCCCCCGCTCTCAATGCACAGGTTTCCCCGAAGACCCGACTCCAGACATGTTCCGCAGGTACAGGTGTCAAGTTTCATTTTGATATGAACCTGTTAAACAAACCTTCAACCTTTCCAAACACAAGCTGTAAACCGCAGGCCTCCTGCCTTCAACCACGAACCTTTGAACCGATTTCAAAGAGGAGCCAACACCCCGAATGGGCACAAATCGCTGATGGGCTCCGTTTCTGCTCTGGGGAACTTGTGCCTCTGTTCAACTTCCCTTGCTTCAGCCCATGTGCGAAAGAATCTCTGAAAATACCCTCAACCCTAAAACCCTATAAACCCCCAAACCTAAACCCTAAAACCCCTAAAACCCCTAAATCCCCTACAGTAAACTCCGTTCTGTGTCAAAGCAGGCTGACCTTAGGATCCCGATTGGCAGTGGATAGTACCATGGTGACCGGCTGATCTGCGGGGAAAGGTACCTCCAGGCTGTCTTATGGCTGTTGGGGTAGTTTAATTGGAGGTTCATGGGTAGTTATAAGTGGGGTTCCTTTAAAGGGATCTATAGGGATTCTAGAAGGGTATAGGGTTCAGGGTTCATGGGTAGTTACAAGTAGGGTTATAAGTGCCCTAATATGAGTTATAAGTAGAGTTACCCTACTTATAGCCCCACTTATAACTACCCATGAACCTCCAAGTATGGGTTCTCAATGTTCGGGTTTGGTGAGAAGAGCCGACGAGGCTTCCGTGAATGGCTTCAGTCGGGGCTCAGGGGTCTCGGGCTTAGTTTCGGAGTTTCGGGTTTATAGCAGCTTCAAGTTCAGGGCTTGGGCGTTGAAAGGTCAGGGGGATGTAATCACCAAACGGGCTACAGGCAGGGATAGGACATACAGTAAGCCAGCCACCTCCGGCCGACTAGCATGACGGGGTCAGGGTCCCCGCAGTTGACATTCGTGTTGAGCTTGGGGTGGCTTAAGGTCCAAGATGCTCTGCTGAGAGCTAGCGACTTTAACTTGCATCGAATAAGTTGAAATCGAACTGTGCCTGCTGGTGAACTCGGAACCCTCCCAAACACTAGTATTCACTTTCCAGTCCAGACAGGGCCTTGTGCCCCTCCAACATCCATGTGTCCGCCTTCCCGACCGTCGTCGTGAACCTTATCCGCAGAAGTGCATCAGCTTATGGTTTGAGGATTTTTAGGGCTCAAGAGGCATAGGATATCGGGTGATTCAATGCTGAATGGGGGCTTGCGACGATCCTCCATTCTGCGAGGAATCCCCAGCACCCCGAATTGCCACAAGTAGATCCTTCTTGCAGGCTTTAAACCCCAGAGTGGGTACAGGCGGTATGCTTCAGCAGTGGGCTCCGGAAGCTTTCTAGTTGCCGACATCAGGGTATGCTAGGGGCTACAGCGGCTGAGGATTTGGAGTCATGGCTTTAGGGTTTAGGGTCTAGAGGTTTGCGGCTCACGGCATCGTGACAACTGGTAGTCATATGACAGCCATGACTTCTACAACGCCTGCGGTAAGAAGGAAGGGAGCATGTATAGGTAGTAGCAGAAGTTGAAGCAGCAACAAACTCGAAATCTCGTCTCGGATGGCAAACCCTGAACCCTAAACGTACCAGCTGCTTCGCTCAAGCAGCTGCTGCACTGCCCCATCCGTCCGCATGAGCTCATGCAAATATGCGCCCGCATTCTTGCGGAACATCATCACGTGCTGATAGTCCTTGACTGTCTCAGCTCGGAAAGATTGTTTGTGTCTGCCATAGTAACGACAGGATTCAGGATGGTAGGACTGAGACAATGCTTCACTCGATGCCAGCAATCAGACTCGCGAGGGTGGTACTGATGATGACAATCGCGTCGTAGACATGAAGATTCCGAAGTGATTGCTCAGTGGAGGAAGAGCGCCGCTCACTTCCCTCGAAAGCCGCACATGCCGAATAATCCGAAACCTGCATCTCTGAACGGCCACGGTCCTTGAACTGAGACTGCACACACTTGGTTGCCATATCAGTCGTCCCCAGGAGGCCAGCGAAAAGCCTCATCTGAATGGGGTAAGGATTGTGTTCAGGGTTGTTCATGAGGGACTCAAGCTATAGTAGAGCTGATGTTAGCGCAAACAAACATCTTCAGAGGCCGCTGCCAAAAAAACACCACGCGAAATTGCTTGGATTTTTCTCGCAGGAGCCAAAGGCGTGAACAAACGTGTTGAGGAGGCCACAAGAAAAGTCCGAGGTTGGCTGGGTTTACCCAAGTCAACCAGCGTCAGCCTCAAGTGCTGCAAGCCTTCAACATGCCTTAACTGAGGTTCCTGCACTCAGGATCGCGACACTTTGTAGGACTATCTTCAAGGAAAGGATTTCGCAGTCTCTGAAGCACTCACAAGTCGTAGCAACCTTGATGCCAGTTGTCTACGAGCCCGGAAACGAACTCTGCATGAAGCCAAAATGCGACGCATCAATCACCGATCGGAGCATCACGTCTTCCAAAGAGCCGGGTTGAGATGCCAGAATCTTCCTTGCGTTGCGTGAGGGAACAACTCTCATATGTTTTAGAATTGTTAAGTGCTTAGGGCCTACGCCGGGTAAGCAGGTTTACGATTTATGATCTGATATGAGATGAGGTGCTGGAAAACGGTAGGATTTTTTTTTTGGGGTGGGTCGCACTTGCCGCTATCGCTTTCTAGGGCTGACGAGAACTGTGGTGCAAACACTCGAAGTCCGATGATCCCAACCCCTACCTGCGTTTTGATAGAACTGTATACAAAGACATCATACGAACACACCATACAAAAAGCAGGTTCTTTGTAGGGTCGATCCGAAGTACCTATATAGTGGGAGGTAGGGCTTCCATAGCACAGTAGTTATTACAGTGATGGCTAGGGTAAGTATCCCCCCATGTTATACATATATATATATATATATATATATATATCTGTAAACACTCACACACACATATGTATATATATATATATATATATATATATATAAGTACTCAGGACCCTTTGGGGTATAGCCCAAAAGCGCTATCTGAAGTAGTTGCCGCAAAGCCGGGGCGCTTGAGAGCCGAGAACTGAGGCTTCTCGATCAGCTTCCTTGGGTTGAAGGTTTTACCCAAAAGCTCCAAAGTAGTTCCTTTTTGGGATTACCTTATAGGATTCTAAATATGAACCCCAAAAAGGAACTACTATGGAGCCTCTAGGTAGGGGATTTGGGGTTTAAGGGTTTTAGGAGTTTAGGGGTTTCGGGTTTAGGGGTTTAGGAGTTTTAGGAGTTTAGGCGTTTAGGGGTTTAGGGGTTTAGGGGTAGGGTTTAGCGGGCTTGGGGCTTAGGGGGTTGGGGTTTAGGGTTTGGGGGTTCAGGGGATACGGCTCATTACTGTTTAGGGGTTTAAGGGTTATAGGGTTTAGGGGCTTGGGGTTTAGGGGGTTTGGGATTTAGGGGGCTTGGGCTTTAGGGGTCAGGGCTTAGGGTTTTGGGGTGGTTGGTTTTAAGGGTTATAGTGTCTAGGGTTATAGTGTCTGGGGTTTCGGGGTTTAGGGATTTAGTGGTTTAGGGGGTTGGGGGTTTAGGTGGTTTGGGGTTAGGGCGTTAGTCTTTAGGATTTACGGCTTGGGGGTTCAGGCTGGGTTGAGGGGTTTAGAAACGAAGGGTTTCGGTATAATGATTGGGACTCCTGTTCCGCAACTAAAGGGCGTGAGCAGATAGAACAGGGTTTTGGGGTAAGCTGTGGTGCAACTGCAAGAGGAACCCAAATGACCGGTACTACTAACTGCGTGGCCACGGTTTAGGGTCTAGGCTGCTTGGTAGTACGGCCTCTAGACTCCTTGCGTGTTAAGGGCTGACATGGGATGCAAGGATCGATCCGATTTTAGGAAGGTTGCCCGCAAGCGGGCAAGAGGCAGGTTGCTCTGAATTTGGATAACATGGGCCCCTGAATCATTGGACAATTGTCTTGGGGCAGAGTAATTCTATGACATAGCGACACAAAGATGTTTACTCTAACTGCTATTATAATACTGTTTTACCCGAAGAAGAACGATGGCCAAACAGTGGAAGCCTGGTCCATTACTAACCATGTTACTCGTAAACCAAGTAGCACTCAGAAGCGAGATTTTGAAGGGACTGCTCACTGTGGTGCCGATGTTGTTATATAGCTGCTGTAAGGCCCATTTGCTCCAGATTGCGCTTAGTCAGCCTCCATTCTGAGGTTGGTCTGCGACGCTGCACAAAGGAGCCAGAAACCGAAATCGAAAGGACCTAGCCGACCGGTGAACCCTAAACCCCAAACCCAAATACCCAAACTTACAAACATGTTCAAAGAAACCTAAACCCTAAGCCCCCAAACCCAAACTTACAAACATGCACCACTGCAACTCCCATGAATCCTGAACCTGACTGAGTCAGTGAATCGAACGCCACATCTCCGAACCCATATCCTGAGACGGTACTCCCGCTAAGTCCTTAACCCAAACCCGGAATGAATGATACCAAAAATTCTGCACCCTAGTCATACAAACCTATCAAACCCAAACTCGAAACACCAAATCCCGGTAAACAATCGTACCCATACTGCATGCCCTAAACATCCTACACCCTGCACCCTAAATCCTGGTTATCCTCGAGCCGGTGTCATCAGCTCCAGCGCCGTGGGCGAACCCCGCGCAAAGGCAATCGCCGCCTGTGGTCGGACCGTGAGTAGAGGCTTTGCTACCAGTACTGCATGGGGCTTATGAGGCTCTCGGGTGTTAGTTAATGCTTTGTAAGAGTTGTTTGTAAGTGCTTCTGCAGATTTTTCAAGTTAGAAACAGATTGCATGATGGTACGAAAGGTTGGAGCAAGATTTTAGGGGTGGTATTTAGCGGCCGGTTGTGCGTTTTCTATGGCGCAATTATGTAGGCATCGGGTGCCTTAAATTAGAGACCAAGGTTTGGGGTCTGGTCTTTCGGATATTCACGCAGGCAAGGGGAAAAGGAGGGACCCTTAATGGGGACCCCTACCCTATAATGGGCTATATAATGGGTATATAATGGCTATATTAAGGGTATATTACCTAGGGGTCCTTATTAAGGGTCCCTCCGGTTCCCCTTGGATATTTCCAACAATTCAAGCTTCCAAGGGTTCCACCGCACGACGGGGACCAATGGGGCGTCGTGAAGGACGGTAGCTTGGACGAGAGGTCAAGGATCTTGTGCAGAAAGGAGGGATCGTAAAGCTCACAACTGAAACAAACGGTCAGAAGAGCTCAGCAGCAACTTGCGGCAATAAATTCCTAAACGCTAAAGCCCAGACTTGGCCCTAAACCCTGAACCCCTAACCCTAACCCCATGAAGCACCGATGTTAGGCATCCGAGAAGCATACCTTGAATGCCTTGCTGGATCTCCGGCAGTGTGAAATACATCTTAATTGTTTGTTTCGATTATGATTATTCTGGGTGTGGGTTTTTGCATCATGACAGCATTTACTACAGTATTACTAGATACTTGCGGCTGATTCGTGTATGATGGTCGTACTGTTCATTTATTGATTCCGACTTCCCACTCATCAGCTGCTTTCGGCAAGAGGCTCCAACGCCCTCGAGCCGGAAGAGCCCTAAACCCAAACCTAAGAGGCCTGAGCCGGAATCCAAAAAAAAACACCCTATAACCTAAAGTCCCTAAATCCCGAATCCCAAAGCCCCTAAACCAACACCCTATAACCTATAAAGTCCTTAAATCCCCAAACGCTAAGCCCCTAAACCAACACCCTATATAACCTAAAGTCCCTAAATGCCCAAATGCTAATCCCCTAAACCAACACCCTATAACCTATACAGTCCTTAAATCCCCAAACGCCAAACCCCTAAAACCCAGACCCTAAAACCTACAGTCCCTAAATCCCCAACCGCACGCCCCGAACCTAGGCCATGGTTGCATCCCGGGTGCCAAACCGGGTTTCGGGGTTTAGGGTTCCAAACCAGGTCTGGGGTTTAAAGGGAACGCCAGAAAGTTGGAATATGGATTAATGGTAGGATCCCCTATAATTTACCTTAAAGGAGTTACGATAATGATATTCCAACTTTCTGGCTTATACTGTAAGGTTCCACACCCGGGTTTAGGAGCAGCAAAGCCAAGCCTGCTGCGAAGACTTCACCACCCAAGTCTGCACGATGCCAGATTTCTGTCCTGCATGCAGAGGCTGCGATGTCTAATTCCAAGCCCCTTTGCGTGACTCTGAGGACTCAGAACTTGGGTTTAGGAGTTTAGGGTTTCAGGTCTAAGGGTATAGGGTTTAAGGTTTAAGGGTTTAGGGTTCAGGGTTTAAGGGTTTAGGGCTGAGGGTTTAGGGTTTGGGGCATTTTGGCCCGAAGAACTCACCACCAAAGGGTTTCCAGGCTGGGCTATGCTTCGGAAACCACCCCAGGTGATGCCAAACCGATAGACTCTGTCAGCAAGGAACTGGACCACCAAATCACCACGAGGATGGTCGAAACAATTTCCTTCCGCAGTGGCACCCAAAACAGCAGGTAGGAATCTTCTTGAACTTCGATCACGAACTGTAGCTTACCCTTACCCCGAAAAGCACACAATGCTTCCCCTGCAAAACTCCCCTATGCCCCAAATCGCAAACCAGTGATGCTTCAAGGGCTTAGCTTCGAAGCTACAACCCCCTGAACGCCCCAAACCAGGATCAGGGTCGTAGACCATGACTGCGAAGCCTTTCGGAAGCTTAAGGCTTCTCTGGGCTCTGGAGTCATTAGCAGGCTTCAAACTCGAAGACTTAAGCTTACGCCGGAACAATATCAGGTGTGATTATCCCCTTGGAGGCTTATGAAGGTATCAAAACTCCTTCCCAAGATGAGTTTGAGAGCAATTAGCTTCATTAGGATTTAATATCCGGATAGAACTAGTTGAAGTTCTGACTTCAGGGTGGGGGGGTTTGAGACCTGCTTGACCTCAGGCCCTGGACAAATTAAAGGCTCTTGGGCCAGGGCTCTTGGGCTCATTACGGCGGTAAAATGCGCCAAGACTCCCCGCTTGCCCATGATGCACATTTTTCCGAACTCCAGGTAGGGTAGAACCTGGAGTACCTCTGAAGAAGACATCCTGAGGTGCAGAGGAGCTGCTCAGACACAGCTTCGGAAAGCAAGAGAAGCCCTCATTCCTACATAAACCCAACGCCCCCAGAACCCCAAGCCTAACCCCTGGATCCGTCTAGTTCTATGGCTCGAAATAGGGCGAACACAATAACCTTGTGGTTGAGGGATGAGGGGAGAATTCTGAAACACTTTATTAACCCCAAGAGTCTTTATAGTTTCGGGCGCAGTGCATTTTTGCGGTGTTCAGGGTTTTGAATGCGGGGAGAGTCTCAGCAGAGAATGGTGGGTCGAGGTTCTGGGCTTGATCCATCCCATTGCGTTCAAAGTGATCACCTACTCCTTCAAGATGCCCACCCGAAGCAGTCTGCATCCAGGAAGTTTCGTGTGCTGCATGCGCTGTCCAAAAACCGCTTGAAGCTCTGTGCTTGTGCAGCATGCACCCTCCTCACCAACCCGGCTCCGTCGGCCCTCCATCAAGCCCGTCTCTTTCGCAAGCGTTACAAATGGCGAGTTGACTAGCTATCGAAGAAAACTGTATTGTTCGCTTTAGCATTCTGGGGTTCGGCTTGTATTCGACTAGAAGAAGAAACAAAAGCAGATAATATATACATATATATAATATACACATATGTATACATCTACAGATATGTGTTTGTATATACATATATACACACATAAATACATAGATACATAAGTACATATATATATATATATATATATACACACATGTATATGCATGTGTGTGTGCGTATATATATATATATATATACATATGTATATACATGTGGCTGTGTGCTAAGCGTTCTTGGCCCCTAGCTGCTTCGAGCCTCAAGCCGGCCTGAACCCTGAACCCCTAAACTCCAAAAACTCCTAAACCGCCAAACCCTAAACCCCTAAACTCCTAAAACTCCTAAACCCCTAAACCCTACACCCCTAAACTCCTTGTAAACCCTACACCCTAAACTCCTAAACCCCTAAACTCCTAAAACTCCTAAACCCCTAAACCCTACACCCCTAAACTCCTTATAAACCCTACACCCTAAACTCCTAAACCCCTAAACTCCTAAAACTCCTAAACCCCTAAACCCTACACCCCTAAACTCCTTATAAACCCTACACCCTAAACTCCTAAACCCCTAAACCCTAAACCCCTAAAACCCAAAGGGAACTAAACTCCGAAGAGCAAGGCCCGAGCCGGGAGCGGGATGTCCATACGCAGGGACCATCGGTTTAGGGTTTAGGGTTGAGGGTTTAGGGTTTGGGGTTGAGGGTTGAGGGTTTAAGGGTTTAGGGTTTAGGGTTGAAGGTTTAGGGCTTAGGGTTGAGGGTTTAGGGTTTAGGGTTCAGGGTTCAGGGTTTAGGGTTTAGGGCTTAGGGTTGAGGGTTTAGGGTTGAGGGGGTGGGAGGGTGACACCCGCCGGGGTGCAACCATATGTAGGTGTAGGTAGGTAGTTAGGTAGGTAGGTAAGTAGGTAGGTAGGTAGCTGTGCGTGTTGGGGTGTGTCTACGTATGTCAATATACACGCATATAACCTTTTATGCAAATGTATATTTATGTAAACGTTTATGCTCATATTTATGTTGGATTTCTGTGTGTCTATATGTGCATGTATATATATATATATATGTACATGTCTGTATGTATTATGTATGTACGTGTCTGTATCCACGTTTAAAGTTATCGACTAACGAGAGCTGGCGGAAGAATCATGCTGCCGATTCTGCCGGCTCGTGCATTCATTCGCAGTGGCTTCATCAATCTTTGCGCTTGCGGACACCAAACCCGATACGTATAGAGCCACCGAGACTCGTCTTTCTCCAGATGCCCTCGAACACAAGCGGCAGCACAATCCTTGCAAATCAGCCACCATCAGTGTACATAGCGACTGCACTTGTACAGGACTGCTTGCTCTTCATGGCAGATTTCAGGATTGAGTCCATGATGCAAGTTCATTGAGTACCGTGGAAGATGCCCCTTCAACAGAAACCGAAACTTTGCATGCGCTGTTATTCCAGCAAAATCTGCAGGATGTCGGCGAATATTCGCCGGTAGAGGGTGCGTTTGAATTGTGAAGTCCGCTTGTCAAGTGGTAGCAGGGTTAACTATCATCCCTTTCAACCTGGGCCCACCGGTCATGTGACTTTAGCTGTCTCCACCCGACCCCGGAAGCCAAACGGACCTGCGAGGCTTCTACACGAAGAGTCTCCGATGAAGCGAGTCATCTCTCTGCAACACTGTACCCTCTGACAAAACTTGCATGGCTTGCAGAATTGCCTGGCCTCCGCAACCCTCTCTTATTCGTTTCGTTTCTAATCCTCTCCCTTAGCCTCCCTTCCTATCGCTCTCAGTCTGGGGTTCCCCTCTCCGATGCTATATGCATCTAAAACCTTCGCCAACTGAAGAGCCAAACATGCTCGCCTTATGAAATGTAATACTTGGATGTTCGTTTCGTTTGACATGTCTCGCATGCACTCATCTTATGTATGACGCACGCAGTAGACCCTAAACTCAATGAGCCCGACCACCTGAACCCAGTAAGCCAAGCGAACTCTCCCCAACACTTATCGCACAACGACCGTGGTGATGATAAACAATCGGCAAGTCCAAAACCTCGGACAGAACAGTGCTGGTCTCATTCCTTCCGCAACATTGCTGGTACCTTTGCTTGCCCAAACTGTGATTACCACATCTGCCCCATATTACCATCCAGCCCTGAACCCTCAATCCTTAAATCTATACTGAACTTAGAACCCTCAGCAAAAAATGTAATTCTAGCTGTTTCTTAGGGATTATAATAACCAAGCATTAAAAATTGTTTCTAAGTACCCCTAAGAAATTCTTTGTGCCCTTAACCCTAGGCTCCACACCCCACGCCCCCTAAACCCAAGCTATCTCAGATCCGGCGCTTTCCGACTTCCAGCTCTGTCGGTGGTGGTAGAAAGCTGCGTGCGCCGATGAGCTTCCGAATCCTCATGACCAGGTTTGGGTTTAGGGTTTAGGGTTGAGGCTTGAGGGTTTAGGGTTGAGGGTTGAAGGTTTAGGGTTGAGGGTTTTGGGGGGGTTGAGGGTTTAGGGTTGAGGGGGCTCTAGGGTGCTAAGATATCACAACTACGGGGGTTTAGGGTCTAGGGTGGTTGAGAGTTAAGGGGGGCTGGTTTCAGGATTTAGGATTTAAGAGGATTTGGGCTTAATGATTTATTTGGGGGATTGGGGCATCTAGAGAGCCTTCCGATCAAAGTATCTCCTTGTGAAGGGCTTGGGCCGGCTTGGGGCTAAGGGCTACGATTTGGCTGAAAACCACATAGCTGACCAAGGGTTCTGCTTTGAATGCAGAATCTTCAAGCCTGAGTTCTATAACCCAGCCTCCCTAGCCCTGCACATGCAGCCTAAAGTGCAGAACCCCAAACCCAACCCCAGTTGTTTCTTCGACTACCATCGTCTGCCACGCCTTAAAACCCACCGGACAGAAACCTCGTGGAACCCAAGGAGAGACTGTATAGGATCCTTATATAGAACCTTTTTGATTCCCTATGCAATCCCTACGGAGACCATAGAGCACTTATTAGTACCCTCAACACAGCCTTTTGGAGCGAGTCTCTTCTCTGTCCATGCTGTCTCCAAGAGGGAGGCAGCGGAAGGGAGATCTTGCTTATGCATGTCCTCAAGCAAGACGGCTTTGGGCTCAAATTCCAGTAGACCTTTCTGGGACTGGTGCAGAAAGCCGCGCGAGCTCGCAAACTAATCCAAGATCACAGCCACTGCTACTGCTTCTTCTAGACCCAAAGCCCTCAACCCAAAACCGAAACACCCGCAACACAAAATGCCGAGGCGACCACGGCAACGGCGGCACCCTAAACCCTAAACCCCATCCTCAGCTCACAAAGTCGCTACTCTAAAGACAGACCGTAAAACTGATTAGTAGGTACCCGTACACCCCAAACTCTCAACTCCCTGAACCGGCACGACTCGACGGTGTCCTGGAAACCAGCCTCGTCGAGAAGTGTTCGCCACTGCGTGTGCTCAGGCCTGTAACTTCAGTTGGCAAGCTTTGGGTTCAGGGTCTCGAGGTAGGGTTTGCAAACTCGGCTTCTCTTTTAAGGGCCTCGTTTCCACCTGCCGGTATGTTAGCTGCAGAAAGCCCACTCAGGGTTCAGGGCTTAGAGGACTATAGCCTCTGACTGAGTACTGCAGTGCAAGGTGCTGTGACTGAAGGTAAGGCTTCTGCCCACTTGGCTGAGGATGTCTGGTACAGGGTTGTCGACTTGGCTTAGACGGCTTAGTTGGGGTTGGGGCTTAAGGCCCAAAGGCGGAATAAATTGAAACTGGAAACCCGAACCCTCGAAGACCTGAACCCTGTTGATAAACCTTCAAACCCTAATCTCGAAGACCTTGCTCTTGGACCCTGGCGAGCCAGACGAGTAGAACAACGGAAGTGTCGGAAGATGGCAGTCCTGGAACGATTGGGCTTTGCATGTCTGCTGTACAGCAGATGACTCTGCAGTGGACCAACCAAACGCTGACATCTGCTGTACTTCCTGTTGTTTGCTTCCCTATCCACCTCCTCAATATGGAGTCCTGAATCTCCTAACAGCACATGCCCAAACCACCACTAGCTGGGAAACATGGTTTCCCCTGCTCGAGTTCTTGGATGCTCTTTGGTTGCGCTCTTTGATGGGTAAGAGAATTTTGGCCCTACTGAATAATCCCCTATCTTGAAAAACCATAATGGATCTTATGTCAAGGCCCTGACAGAACATAATCAGGACGGCATTTAGGGGGCCCTAACACTTAGAACGGTGTTTTTTGGAGGGCATTATATTCTGTGTAGATCCGGAAACCCCAAGGAATAATGTTGGTGATGGTTCAAGCATTTTGACGGTGGAAGGCCTAGGCATACCTAGCAGCCGGGGTGGTGAATGGTGCTTACTTGCGGGCACATTAGAATGTAATATGACCTATATCAATATAGTCATGGAAGCAATAAGCAGTGATAACAACAAGTACATACATCAACAGTCAGAATGAGTCGAATAATTATGAACAACATGCACAACAGATAAGCCTGATAAATCATGTCAACCATGCAGCACCAGCAGTGGTAGTAAGTAGTACGTAACCGGTATAAAGTAGCAAATGGTATGTAGTGAATAGTAAGTGGTGCGGTGAGTGGTAAGTGGTAGAAGTAGTGGTAGTAGCAGTAGCAGCAGCAACAGCAACAACCACAACCCCCACCCATTCTACTGATAAGGTCAAGGAGGGTCCCAGCATCTGATCGCTAACCTCGTTGGCACCATCCCAAATGGAGTAGTAGTAGTAGTAGAAGAAGAAGTCGCAGTACTAGCAGTAATGGTAGTAGTAGTAGTAGTAGTAGTAGCAGTAGTAGTAGTAGTAGTAGTAGTAGTAGTAGTAGTAGTAGTAGTAGTAGTAGTAGTAGTGGTAGTGGTAGTGGTAGTGGTAGTGGTAGTGGTAGTGGTAATAGTAGTAGTAGTAGTAGTAGTAGTAGTAGTAGTAGTAGTAGTTGTTGTTGTTGTGGTGGTAGTAGTAGTAGTAGTAGCAGTGGCAGTGGCAGTGGCAGTAGCAGTAGCAGTAGCAGTAGCAGTAGTAGTACTAGCAGCAGTAGTAGTAGTAGTAGTCGTCGTCGTCTAACAATTACCACAACGATAACAACAACCACAACCACAACAATCACAACCCCCCCTGTTCTACTAAGTGTTCTGGCTAAGGTCAAGGATAGTCCTAGCATGTGATCGCTGATCTCGTTGGTACCATCGCAAAAGTCTCGAACCTAAATCCTCAAACGACTTGCTGAGGCTTTGAGAATTTAAGCCTTTAGGAGGATTTATGGCCCCGGCAGGATTCCAAGCTTCCCCAGCATCAAATTCTACAGCAGGACCTCGTATATCGATATGGGCTCGTAGAACTTCCCGTATGCATGCATCCTGCTCGTACCTATCGGTCTTTCAACCCGTTAGCAGCAGTACCTGACGACAAGGTCAAGCTGGAGTACCTGCGTTTGCGACTTAGGGATGGAAATCTGATGGCATCAACAGATGCGATGCTTCTGTAGACCTTGTGCCGTTTCCGTGCATTTCAAGTTACGAGGTCCTCCGCCGCTGGCGTTCCCAACATAGCATAGATCCGCGGCCTAAGAGTTTGGTGTCGATGCATTGCGGTTCGCGTCCCATATGTATATGTCTGCTTTTTTGACTGTGCACTATATAGACGGCATAGTTCATACGAGCAAGTGTATACTGTGCATCAGATACTTTCCGCTATAACCCATTGCAGACTATACAGTGGATACTTTAAATACTTTATACTAGAAAATATCCTTTTGCGTCTGAGTGCTCATTGCTTCAAGGCTTCGGGTCCAGAGAAAGCCAGGACTTGCGGGAGGTTTCGGGTTTATCGAGTTTATCAAGCTTTCACGCATAGGCCTGGGATCGGGGGGACCAGGGAGTGGGCTCAGGAACTCGGGTTCAGGGTCCATCATGGATATGATCATTCGCCAGGCTACCGCATGCACGCAGATACCCCCGACATACCTACAGTTACTGCTACCCAAATACCTGGTGATCGAGTTCTTGGACACTTCTACTTAGCTATAAGCTGCACTGCTTATTCTTCCTCCGGGCGGCTGGTTTGGGTCAGCTTGCGCTTTGGCGACATCCTCCCGGTCTACAGCTTCGTTCCGGAGTCGAGGATTCGGGGTTTAGGGGGTAGCTGGACCGTTTGGGCTTGAGACACAAACGTTCGAGATGGGAGGGCTTTGGCGCTCAGATTGCGCTTCCCTGGGGCTATATAATTGCAAGAGCTCCGATCCGGACAGAAGTCAGCAATTCTTTCCCCCTCCCTAAACCCTAAACCCTAACTAAGGCCCTAACCCCTAAACCCTAAAACCCCCCCAACTCTCCTCTGACTGCATAGGCCCTTAAGTTCAGCTTGGGGGTCGCTATCAGCAGCAGCTCAACCTCTCGATACTAGATATGGGAGTTTCCGAACATTAGGGGTACCTTATTTGGGGGTCCTTGTAATGAGAATCCTACCATTTTAGGGTTACTATATTCGAGTCCCCTATTCTCGGAAACTCCCATATAGATTCTACCTAGAGTCTCCATTGTAGTTCCTTTTTGAGGTTACCCCATAGGATCCTAATTATATATTCGGTTAAACCAACAAAAAGGAGTCCCAAGGGAGAGTGTAGCAAGGGACAGTCTTGTCTCGTCCAGGTCATTGATTCAGATTGGAACTCTTGTGTCGTCTTTGCCCTGTGCGGCACTCTGAATTCCGCTGGCGCCCCATTGTGGACGACGTCGAGCCCCCTTGTTTCAACGGCTCTGATCTTTGGATTCATGCTGCAATGCTTTTTTGAGAGAAAGGTTGGTGAATCAAAGTTATACATTAGAGTTTTGACGGTCGAAGCTTTGATAAACAACTGACCCGCAAATAACTTTTGAAACGCGCGACCAGCAGAATGTAAGAATGCCTAACTATCCCAAAGCCTCTAATTGTCGGAAAGCCTTAGCTTTGTTACGATCTGGAAATCATGCCTGGGGTATGTTGCTAGCTCTGTGACCTCAGCATAAAATCAACTAGTTCAGAAGTGTCAACGTATTTGTACGCCTACCGCAGTGGGCGGTAACAGTAACCTGATCTCTTACATGACGGCCGCAAAGCTCTCTGCCCTCGCAGTCCTCGTAATGGAACACCATCGGGGCATCAATGAACGGCACCGGCTCAGCACAGTTCAGTGTGGCACACATGGAGAAGGCGGTGGTTCGGTTTGCAAAAGTCGGCATGAACGTCGCCTCAGCTGACAGAGCTTATTCTGGGGTGTAGGGTAAAGTAGCCGTGTAGGAGACAGGGCTTGCGTTTTGCTGTCCACCCTAATAGAAGCAATCCGTATTTCTAGAGACCAGGAACATCCGCCAGAACGGCACCAACAGGGAACTTACCTTATATGATACTTACTATGTAGGAACAAGAGGACGGACTGGACCAATTCCCTTTCCCCTACGCAGCAAGTCCTTCTTGATTCTTGATACGTCTTCTTCGATAGATGAACGCGTAAGCCCGTCTCAATGACTCAACAAACCAGCTGAGGATGATAGAATCAAGAAGGCAAGCTTAAATCTTTAACCTATCTCAGCCAAAGATTGCCTTTAAATCGGTTAACTTATCTAAACTTCAAAACCCTCCATCATCTCCGAAACGGAGAAGTTGATCTTCCGGAATCCGAAGCTTGCACCGAAGCAATGGCCGACCACCTTCACTACTCCTTTTAAAGGTGATGGTGGTGATTTCGGATTTAGGGTTTAGGTCTATGACGGTCCATGTAAGGATCTCTGTTAAGAGTTCTGAGTTAGGGTTTAAGCTTAATTAAGGATCTTTCGACGAAGAGGGCATTTATCCATGCGGGTGCACCATGTTCTTTCACCTTGTAGCCCTTTGTGCTTTCCAACGGGCACAAGGTTCCGTGTCAGGGATTTCACATGTGCGCCTGTTCAACCTCGAATCGTTCAACCTCGAATCGCGGTTCGATGCTTCTCCTCCGCCCAACTCTCTTCCGCACAGCCAAAGGAGCCAAAGGAGAGGGTCACCCCCCTCCTCCACCCACCTCTCTCTCTCTCTCTCTCTCCCTCTCCCTCCCTCCCTCTCTCTCTCTCTCTCTCTCTCTCTCTCTCTCTCTCCTCTCCTCTCCCTCCCTCCCTCCCTCCCTCTCTCTCTCTCTCTCTCTCTCTCTCTCTCTCTCTCTCTCTCTCTCTCTCTCTCTCTCTCTCTCTCTCACTCCCTCACTCTCGTTTTTTCCCTCTGTCAAAAACTTAGGATAAGGGATCTGTAAGGGTACAATAATATAGGGGCCTTAATATTTAGAATAGGCCCTACGGAACACCCAAAACTCTGGAGCCAATCTCTGGAAGAGCTGCGATCGAAGCTGCATGGACCGTCGAATCATAGAGCCTCAGCTGCCCGCGGGTTGAGGGCTTAGGGTTCAGGGTATTACCATAGGGGCCTTTATCATTTGAATTGGGGTTTGGGGACCACTCTACTATAACTAAAATAAGGAGCCCCCCCAAAGTACGTGCTTCCTAGCAGCGACATGTTGCTGCTCCAAGGTGGAGTTTTGGACCAAAGACTGGAGCGATACGACAACTCCTGACAGTACTTCGTGCAGGCTGTTGCACTGCCACAGCAACTGGACATCGACATCTTGGAAGCCTCATGGCCAGCGTACAGGAACAGAACATCGCTCTATGCCAGAATAAAGTTGCAGCAGCAGCAGCAGCAGCGGCAGTCTTCCAGCAGGAGTATTCGTGGTCGTCGTCGTGGTCGTGGTGGTGGTGGTGTCAGAGTGACAGTGGCGTAGTCACAGCATCGGGTGGGTTTCCGCCTTTCCGGTTCGGGAAGCCAGAGAAGCAAACCGACGAGGTGCCAACAACTCGAAGCTCGCGACACTCGAAGGCTCGACCCCGAGTTGCATCCTTCTGAATGAAGCGCAGGAACTGCCTGTCTTGAGAGACGGCTCGAGGTGAAGATGAGTTCTTGTGGTTAATCTCTCGGGGACTTAGGCTCTGAGGATGGCAGGTCCTTTATGTCAAGCTTGCAGTTTCAAACTCAAGCATGTTGGGCTTGGCTCTACATCCTACCCGGCTTGGCAGGAGCTTGACAAATATGTGTAATCAGGATGCGCAGATGTAGATGAAGCTGACAGTCGCTTCTGTAGCAGCGTTTCGGGTCTAGCCCGCAACTGCAAACAGGACCCCGGTTATCCCAGCAAGCACGAACGACACCAGAGGATGCTACAGATGAGCTGAAGGCAAGCCAGGCAGGGACCGTCGCCTGAGATTGGAAAACATGGGTTTCGGTTTGGGGTGCACCCACAGACTGTCAAAAGCACTGCATCGGACACTTGAGATCCTGGAAACAAGCACAGCAGCCTCGTGACACCAAATGCAATGATGCAAACGGATCAATTCATGCGTAATTACGCCCCCTTACTTTCACCTGCTCACAATACTGCCCCCCACAACCACGTGCGCAGACAAAAGGAGACGCAGACGGACGTGCCAAATTGTCTCTGATACTGCGCCTGGACGGGATCTGATGACATCTTTTGTTGTAAAGAGTCGCTGGCAGCCGGCAAACCCCAAATACTATGCAGCCTCTGGAACAATGCTCCAAGCAATTCAGTCGAGACGCCTACCCTGACCAAGCCCAGTTTAGTTTGTGCAAGACTGCAATCAATTGTGGCACCATGCGGCCGAATTGCACAACGAACCTACTGAGATTCCTGGAAAAGCACAGTGTCAGAATGATTCATCATCGCGTGTACAGTCTCATTTGCTCTAGTATACACCGACGCCCTATTTACAATAAACATCTAACAAGGTATGATAACCTAAAGAACCCCTTCAAGAACCCTCAGAGGACCCCAACAGTGCATGCCTCGAAGCTGCTCCCACCAGACCGCTTCCTTCGAAGTCGTTCGCCTTCTTGCCGATTCGGGCATGACGGCATGAGGAGAGTTTACTGATATAAGGGTTACTGGAAACCATAAAGCTTACTGTATAAGGGTCACGAAGGGTTCAGGGTGCAGAGCTCGGGGGGCTCCTGGTGTGAACGGCTTAAAACAAACACTCAACATCTAGTCGGGTCCAGTCTAGCGACGCGACATGGGCAGGCATCATGGAAGATCAGACCTGCCACCCGAAGCTTTGTCTCCGAAGCTCCAAACCCCAAGCTCCAACACCGACCATAAACTCCAAACTCTGAGAGAGCGTTCCTCGTCAGCTGTAAGGTGTGCTGCAAGCCGGAGTATGACTACAGAGCAGTAGCTACCCCGTCCAGTCTGCAGGCCACTACTCCTGAAAGGCAGAGGAAACTCTGTGCTTTGAAACTCTACAGCCAGTAAGACGCTAACGGTTTAGGCATGGAAAGCTATTGCTCAGCCATAAACAGTTGATACAACAAATTCATGCAAGTATAGAGCTCTGACACGTAGACTATAACATTGTGGGGTACCTTCATTGAGCATAGCCATATCAAGGACGAGCCGTAAACTCTAAACTGCCCTAAACCGTATAAAGATACGGGACATCACTAGTACGTACTACGACCTCGAAACGTACTCTCAGCACCCGTGGTCGAAGCTGAGAACCTCTTGCTCAAAGCCTTTGACTTGACAAAAGCAATGAACCCTGAAACAGAAACCCTGAACCTTCAACCCCAAACATACCTAATTAAACATCGAACCCTAAACCCGAAACACAAAGCCCTAAACATCCGCGAACCCTAAACTCCTAAAGCCTCAACCCAGAAATCCGGATCCATCCCCCCACACAGTAACATAGACGAATCGTCCGCGGAACTCGTGCCAGACGGTCACTGGTACCACGGAAGGTAGGGCAACCACCAACCTGAAAGGTTCACTGCTTATGATCCAGGAGAGTTTGGGGCGTCAGTGGCTTGAGGCATCAAAGTTTCGATTTCGGTTTCAGGCCTGAGTGAGGGGGGGGAAACTTTATTTCCTGTAGACTTCTGGTGGAAGAGATGAAGTCTCCAACTGTGGATTTTGGCCTGAACTACTGGCATAAGTTTCAGTCTACCGTCGATTCACACATTCTGTCTGCGTCTCGCAGCTCCTCTGTTCAGGCTTAATTCAGGAGGCTCATTGGCTCAGTGTGCCCCTTTGAGATTTCAACATCTGGCCTTTTGGCTTACATGTCAGGCCGGGGGTCATATTTTCTGGAACACTGAACAATCCCTGGTGGCCGGATGTGACTGGTTCTGCGTGCCTGGTGAATCGCAGGGCTTCCAGGCCCCAGGCATCCTCTGAACTCCAAGCTCCAAACCCTGGCCCGAAACTCTGACTAATCCCTTAGCCTCTTAACCCTGCAGATTCCGAACTTCCCTGCAGCCCTAAAGCCTTACTTCAACCTCTACACCCTCAAACCCTTGCCATAACCCTCAAAATGACAAACACCTATGCCTATGCCCTGAAACCATCAGCCCTGAAACCTATGATCACCATGGCCGCACCACCAGCAAAGACTATGCATTCGGCCGCTATGCGCTGAAGACAGCTTGCTATCAAAGAGCTTTGAAGGAAGACATCCGGGGTGCGTGATTAACTACTCCGAATCCGAGAAGCCGAAATCAAACCATTCCGTAACACTGGGGTGCGATACTTTGTGACATGACTTGACACTCCACGTACCCTATAGCCTGTAATCAGTAACTATGATAAGATTAGTTCATCCCCGCTGACTAGACCCTCAGCTCCTGCTGCCGATGCTTTGAACTGATTGGGGCAAGGTGCGGCTCGCTTCTTGGCGATGATGGCCTGAAGCTTCCGGACACGACATGCCAGGGGTTCATGTTGGCTTGATTCGGATCTTCTGGCTGAGATTGTACCACGAGACTTGCTCAAATAGCACAACAACTTCATGTCTTAAGCCTTCTGAAGCTGGACATGCTGAAACTGACGAAACAACTGCAAGCAAGTGCTTCTCCCATGACAGTGACAAGACCATCACGCGCTCGACTCAACAGCCTGCTCCAGCTTGCCAGCCGTCTTCAGGTAACTATAGGACTCAACAGATTCATTTTCTTCATCGATTTCTTGGGCATGCAAGGCCACAGCCTCCTTCATGATGTCACTCAAGGCACGCTTCGCCGCAAAGCAGACCGGAGAAGCAAGACGGGTTTAGTTATGCGGCCCTTCTCACCACAGACCATACTACGAAGGGGGCGGAGTTTCAACTGCGCCGAGTTTGATCGTCAGATGAATCAAGCGCAGAACTGCTCCGTGCAATTGGCGAGGCTTCCCCTCAACTAGAAGCAATACCAATAGTGATCTCTTTTTTAGGGTTTGGGTGTAAGGCTGCGCGTTTACAGTCTCGCGTTGCAAACCCGTTGCCGCCCACGACCCGCCTAGACGAAACGGACACCCATAAACACCTTACTGTGGGAAGGTCTGTGAGGGTCTAACTTTTGGCTTTCAAACCTCAAAGCTCCGTCCAAATTGTAAACTGATGAGACGGTCCGTGATTGTACCAGAATATGGCTTTCGGTTCTTCCGCCTTCATCTGCTCCTCTTCTGTGCCGCGAACAGTCACCAACTCGGGGTGCTCCTGCTGCAATTCAGACTTCAGACTGGTTTGGGTGTCAAAGCCCTAGCATGAATGGCCAAGAACTGTGGTGCTGTGAGAAGCTGACTAAGGTTCGCAGAAACTTCCATGGCAGAGTTCGCGTCGTGAATTTGTGGGTGAGGGCATGGTAAACTTCAAATCTACAAGCAGACATCCAGCGGAGGTCACGGGATTGCCGAACCCTGCCAAGGAGTAGATAAGGCCTGAATGGTTCCCAGCATTGTTCCCTAGGGTCCCTTTCCAGAACCATGCTAACTATATACCTCCCAAACCCTCTTCCAACTGGTTATTGAGCAGCCCACGTAAGGAAAGAACAAAAACCTTTGTCGTTTTGGCTGTTTTTGATGATTGTGAATACTGTTACCATCTGTAGTAGTCTTACTAGGAGTAGTAATAGTAGTAGTTGTAGTGATAGAAGCAGTAATAGTCGTCGTCGTTGTTGTAGTAGTAGTAGTAGTAGTAGTAGTAGTAGTAGTAGTAGTAGTGGTAGTAGTAGTAGTAGCAGCAGTAGTAGTCGTCGTCGTCGATTCGTGGTATGTTGTTGCAAGAGGAAATCATGCTGGACATGTTCGACCCTAAACTCTGCAAACAACATTAAGACTGCCTCGACAAAACTGAGGGGGGCTCGCCTTACCTCCACATTAAGGCTGAAGCCTGGGCAACCCTAATTCACCCTGAAACCTAGACCTATAAAATCCTAAATTGGGGAGGAAGGAGAAAGGACCCTTGTTTAAATTTAGGCTACGTGATTGGCAAAACCAAACCACAAACAACGAAATGGACGAGGCATCCTCGGCCACGCTCACTCGGATACATCCTCCGGGAAGGAGGCACAGCTTTAGCTTTAGCTGCTTTAGCTGGGGTCTGATGAGGCTTCTTGCAGAGTTGAAGGATTTTTGGGTCTGCTTAAGGTCGGGCGTGTTGAGGGGGTTTCCCCCCGAGCTTTGGCACATTTGGGGTCGAAGGCTTGTGAATCTGCAGGTGCAGTCCAGCATGCACACACATGCACGCACATACACAGACACAAACACACATGCACAAACAAACACACTAAGGCCCCAAACCCCAAAATCTGCTGTTGCGACTGTTGATGATAATTCTGCTGCCGTCCCAGTACTGGTGGTCGCCGTGGTATTGGGAGAAAAAATTAGACCAAAACTCCTACACTACACAATGATGATGATGGTGGTGGTCATGATCACGATGACCGATCATGACTAACTGACCTCAAGGAACATCATGCTGACAGCTGCAAATCCCCGAGCGAGTATTTCATAACACTTTGGCTGAAGAAGGTCCTCCAAATCTCCCTATAAATCTTTCACCGACACAAGATTCTGCAAAGGGCCTGTTCTGCTCGCCCTAGGCAAGCTTGAGATTCATGTTTACGCCCCTTGTCTGCCAAGCCTACACTGCAAAAACTCCGCCCGAGCGGACGCACAACAACTGCTGGTGCTTCCGCCCTAACTCGCATGAAAGTAAAGTGTGCACAGCCAGCATAGGAAGAACACTTAGCAACACATAGACGAGTGCTTGTGGCTGCGATTGTACCCGTCGTGGGCTCAACTTTATGAGAAGCTTACAACTTCTTGTCCTTCCACAGCGGTGCCCGTCTCGATCGGGACATTCCAGGTCACATCTAGAACCGACATGCGGCTGCTCAGCTTGATCTCCTTGTCTGCGACACTGGAATGGGGAAAAAACATCCCGTCTTCAAGGATTACGGCATAGGAATCTGAGGTCGATGTTGTTGTGATGAGAGCTGACCGCTGACCCCAAACAATTACCGCGACGTGAGAAAATCTTCCATCAAAATCTAGCTTTGATACATTGTTTCGCCGAAGCCAGGGTACTTCAACTACTGAACCTAACCCTAAACCCCGAACCCGTCAACCCCGAAAACGCCAAAGGCCTGTGCTGACCTGCCAACATTCAATATCGTGGAAAAAGACGTGTTGCGCGAAACACCTATCAGCATTGCAAGCGCGAACCCGAACAGCTAACAACTCTCGCTTCGGAAAGGAGATATTCGGCTCATGCTGTCTGAATAGGGGTGTTGTTGAGAGTCCTTGCGATGAGAGCGGCTTATTTTGTACGGCATCCAATGTTGTTTGTTTGTTTTGTACGGGGGGGTGGGGGGGGTCGAGGTAGGGTTTGGAGGCGTCAGGGAGCAGGGATTTGGGGTTCGGGGTATAAGGGTCTGGATGATTGGAACAGGGTTTCCATTCTTTTTCGCATCATCTGATTCAAGGAGCCCTAAGGAATAGTATTGGTAATTAAGTCTTCTAACGCCCATATTTGGGGTTTAGAGTCTCGATCGAGGTGGCGCGTCACGGGATTGGGGCGTTAAGGTCTACAGTCTTGGGATTTCAGAGTTCCGGTCGAGACGAGAACGCTGGCGTTTGTGGCTTTTTTTGTGATGGACAGGAGGACCTGCGCCCTAAACCTGAATGCCCGAGTCACTGAAACAAATCGCAGTCTCAATTCCTGAAGTCCCGAGCCTGAAAGCATAATTCCTGTTGCGAGGCAAACGCATGCCCCCTCATATTGAACAGCAGTTAATGACTTCAGGAACTTTCGCCAGCTCGCTCAATGCATCTGAAGTCCGCATGCCAGGTGAGTGAACTACAGTTACTCTAATTAGTTACGCAGCTTGAAGCTTGATCCCACAAGCAACGCCTCGTTGACTGCAAAAGTCTTCGACACTAAACCCCCCGCTTCAGTCTGACTTAGTCAAACAACATGATTAACTAGTCTAAGAGTCTTATGTCCCGAGTCTATTCATGGCTTGTTCTTTGCGCGAAGATGGGGCAGCGCAAACTTACCTCAAACTCAAACCCCATACTCCCAAAAAGCCTTAAGTGACAAAGTCCCGAAAGCCCTAAACCCCTAAACCAGGAACCACTACAGCCTAAACCCCAAATCCAAACAACAGTAAAGCCCTGAACATCACAAACAAAACAAAAACAACCCCTAAAAAACACGAAACAACCCTAAACCCCGAGGATTTTTGCAACTTGAGATCGGAGCTGGCACAGATTTCCCAGCTGTTTTGCAGCGTGCCCCCAGGAGGTCTGCAGTTTGGGATTTGGAGCTTAGGGTTTTGGGGCTTGGGCTTTGGAGTTTGGGGTTTAGGGTATAAGGGTTTGGGGTTAAGGGCTTAGGGTTTGGGGTTTAGGTTCAGTGGTTAGGGTTCTAGACTCATGTACAAGACCGCTTACGGAAATTAGGATGTAGGGTTGAAGGCTGCTTTACAAGGCATTTTGCGGGGGTTTAGATGGGTCGCGAGTTATTCGCGGGATTCGGAGCTTAGGTTTGGAGAATTTAGTGCGGTTGTAGGAAGTTGGCCTTCAGGGTTCAGCGATGGTTGGAGGAATTAGGGGTTTAGAGTCGCGAGACGTGTGTTGGGCGAGGTCTCAGAGATTGAAGGCTTCTGGGTGCTGGGCTTGAGGTTGCAGGGTGTTGGTTTAGGGTTGTCGAGGTGCTGAAGTTAACTGGGGCTTCAATCCAGGAAGCAGGGTTTAAGGTTTGGGGCTCATGCATTGCCACAATTCTTGCCCGAGTCCTGCTTAGAATTGCCATTACTGGGCCGCGGTCACTGTGGCTGCTGCCTCTTGAGGAATCAAATAACTAGCAGTACAAATCAGAGACTGTACCGAGATACTGTCGCCAATTATTGCAACCCCGATACGAAACAAGGGATCAGTTGCACACACAACTTCCCACAGCGTCCCTGCAAGCTTTTGCATCTCAGGTGCCCGGCGAATCGCTCTCCACCGCAGCTATGCGACTCCTCGTCAAGTTGGTTTCATTAGATGCACCCCTTTTGCTTAGGGGTCCTTCTACAGTAAGGGCTCTAGATTTGGGGTTCCATTTTATTTTCAGCCCGAGGGGCCCGAGGGTGTGGACTTAACAAGTCATGTCCTGGATTCCAGCTGGTTGTTTATGTCCCTCGCGCTGTGGGCTGTAATTACTCTCATCGGTTTGCAGCCAGACAATCCCCGCTTCCTCCGATGCGAAATCCCGCGCGTACTGTGCCCAGAAGTTCCCAAAAGGAGTTATTATCTAAGTTGCCAAAATCGTAAAACCTACAGTTTAGGGTTTTGCGGTTACAGTGCCTTTTCAGCCTAAGGTAGATCCAGTTGCACGAGGCAGACGCTCTGCAAAGCTACGGGAAGGAGTCTGGGCATGTATTATATGCCGTAAGTGTTTCGGATGAAAAAGCACTTCTCCATGGCGGTGCCAACCCGTAGATCCTGAAAGTGATCACCAACCTGATTAAGAGCCCTTCTCCAAGACTCCAACATACAACTTAGATCAACTTAGGGCTTAGGGCTTCGGGCCGGCCAATGCCAGCCCTGAGAGCCGTAAACTGAGTCCCAAACACGGCACCCCCAAAGAACTCACCAAACTCTTACAACAAGCTCGCTAGCTCATAGGTTGTAAACACCGTATCTAAACTGCAGGCGGTAAACCTCAAGTAAAATATAGACTCGCGGCTATAGCAAAAGATTTACGCTCCTTTCCAGTTACGAAAAACTCTGCGGCGCACCAGATCCTACATACACAGCCAGTCTTATAAGTACCGAAGCTAAATTCCTAGACCCTGTCTCTTAAAGCCCAAACAACCCACAAACTACTCAGATCTAACCTAACCCTGAACTCACAGGGTCCTAAATACTACAGCAGGATTTGGGGTACTCTGCTAGGTATATCGAGACAATACATAAGGCAATAGTATTGCCAACTATTCCGACATCTCGGTTACATATATACATATACACACACACACTATTGTATACATATATGTATATGTATATTATAACCATATATACATACTATATATATATATATATATACTATATATATATATATATATATATATATATATATATATATGTGTGTGTGTGCACAAGTGTGTGTAACAATCAACCAATCTACATATGCATACACCTTATATATATATATATAGATATACGTGTTCAGTCCTCGATCAAATACTGGCCGCCCTCGCAGGCCAGGGAATACGCGGCATGGCAGCCCTGGCCCAAGTGAGCAGCTGTGCATCAAAACTAGAGTCTATACCCATAGGCTCCACAGTAGTTCCATTTTGGGATTACCTTACAGGACTCTAAATATGAACCCAAAAAAGGAACTACTATGGAGCGTTCCTTTTTGGGATTACCTTACAGGACTCTAAATATGAACCCAAAAAAGGGAACTACTATGGAGCCTATGGGTAGTGCAGCGCTGGAGTGAGCTCGAACAGCTCTCGCTCTGTTGCCACAGACGGTAAAGTGAAAGTGTCTAGAGGCACATAGTTCGAGAAAAAGCTGGAACTGAGGGTTATGTCGGGGTATGTCGTTTGGGGGCTTAGATTCAGGGTTCTGGCACGGGTGGGCCTACGAAGTAAGCGACCAACATTCATCTCAGTTAGCAGCAGTTCTTGTATCGGCTTTCCACTGATAGGTGCCTGAATAAAAAGGAATCAAGTCACATATAGTCGCTTTAGATCTTTGCTGCACTACAGCTCGACACCGCATCTTGATCATTAAGGCAATGTAGAGTTCCTACAAACAGTTAGGATTCCCCAATGGAAAAATGATTACTACAACAACATACCTCGAACCGCGGTCAAAATCATTACGGCCTACATGCTAGGCGGTAGGTGACGGATGCAGACGAGATCAGACCCCCTCCTCGCTGGAAGCCATAACATTGGAATTAAACGGCTCAACCCCACTTCCCACCACGTTTAGTTCTCGTCGTTCGGATAGACCTCCCCAGGCCCATACCTTTCAGACTTCAAGACCACCCGTCTACGCCCGAACTGCTCAGACCTGAAATTCCACTGAGACCATCACAAGGAATTCTATGCAAATTCGTAGAGGGGCCTAAAAAGCTAGTCTGAGTTCCATGTTAGTCCTAACGAGGGGCCTACTAAGGAATCGAAACGAAAGGAATACGAACCATCAGATGGCGTGATGACAACAGTGCTAGCCATGACGTGCAAGTTGTTGCAAGAAACGAGCGAGCTAGCTGTGAAAGCAGAAGTCGTGTCCTGGTCGTCGTCGTAGTAAGTAGTAGGAGTAGTAATAGTAGTAGCAGCAATAGTAGTAGTAGTAGTAGCAGTAGTAGTAGTAGTAGTAGTAGTAGTAGTAGCAGCAGCAGTAGCAGCAGCAGCAGCAGCAGTAGCAGTAGCAGCAGCAGTAGCAGTAGCAGTAGCAGTAGCAGTAGCAGTAGCAGTAGCAGTAGCAGTAGCAGGAGCAGCAGCAGCAGCAGCAGCAGCAGCAGCAGCAGCAGTAGCGGTAGCAGTAGCAGTAGCAGTACCAGTAGTAGTAGTAGTCGTCGTCGTCGTCGTAGTATAGTCGCATTCTCACTGGAAGTAGTCCTCGTCGCAGACACAGTACCATCTCAGTAGTGGTTGTAATAGGTAAGCCTAGCGCAAACAAGAATTCACATGCAGGCACTCCTGCACGATCGGCCTTAACTGAGACCTGCGCAAAAGGCTGGCCCAGCGGGTTTTCGACGAAAACCAAGCCTCACCAGATTCTGTGCCAAAACCACTTAAGGCTTAGGATCAAGATTTGGGGCTCAGCACAAGCAGCAGCCAATGATCTGCACACAGTTGCTGTGTCAGTTCACTGTCACCGTAAGTCGTTGAGAGCAGATGTGGGCAGCTATGGTACATAATAGTACAGTATAGCATAGTAGATTATCGTCTGTTGAAAAAACCTCTGCTGCAGCAATGCATGCAGGGGTCTGCAGAATCCCGTGCCTACATCCCAGGCACAAGACCCACTGTGGGAACCTAATGAAACGTCGAAGATTAGCCCAAAAACCGATGCGATTAACCAAGCCCCATGGCTGATCGAGATGCCTTGGGTTTCTCCTCATACCTAAGCTCACAGCTTCAAAGCCAGCCTGCACATCCATGGTTTAGGTTTCAGTCCTGTCTTGCTTTTCACGACTTTCGTTCTCTACTGCACCCCTGGACCTACAAGACCCTTGTTTGGTTCGTGGCATGCTTTGTGCCCATACATTCAAGCCACTCCTGAATCCCGAACTCTAAACAAACACGCCAAATTAGCCAAAACCAAAGTTTGGGTTATAGCAGCTTTAAAACGCGGTGTCGAAATGAGTCCAGATTGCTTGGAGAGACAGACACATACCAAAGAGGGATACCTTCCCTAAGGAGAGTAATGAGGACAAGCCCGAAGCCCTAAACCCTCTTGAAGCGACTGCTTGCTGAGGCGTGGTTGAACATCTCTCTGTCGGACAGATGTTGCTCTCGGGTTGCCAATTCGGTTTTGATTTGGGTGGCATAGACGCCTACGTACATAGAGAAGGCAGTGAAGGTTCCCAAATTAAGTATAATAAAACCCCTAAGCCCCAAACCTGGGAGAACCTTAGTCAAGAAGGACTGCCACTCATTCGTCAGGGCCCTGTACCATCCGGCTTGGCCTGTCTATGCCTGTCTCGCTCCGACCTTCCTTAGGGGCACCTGCGTTATCTACGTCTCCGGCTTCTTTACTCTGGCTGGCGTTGGCAAGACGGAGCACTCGACAGCGATGTCGTAGCCTATGCACACTACATCCTGTAACAGTGCCACAGGACTTGCTCTCACAAAACCCGCATTATCCAGAGAGAGAACATGCCTTAGTCCCATAGTTTAGGGCTGGGATACTTGAGGTATTGGAAGGCTTTGTCCCTCGGCCGAATGCACCCCGACTTCCAGGCATCCGTGTCACTAACGACCTGAAACCACCAGCAGGGATCGACCGGAATTGCTGCGGTACAGTGCGGCGTTGCTCGTGTGTGCACAGTCACATGCAAAAATACACTTAGTTACGGCTTAGTTGTTAAATAACAGATGCAAACAGAGCGAGAGCGAGAGTGAGAGAGAGAGAGAGAGAGCGCGGCAAAACGAATATGCACACATGATCAACTCGTGAAAAACTGCTACATGGCACTGCTGATGCTTGTAAGAAAGCCTCCCTAGATCCGGCTGTCCCATCGCTTGGGCTCCCGGCCGAGCTGTGGTTGCTTGACCAGTTCCAGGAAAACGCCACCGCTGCAGCTTCCGCCATCTCATCAGGACGAAATGATTAGTACTTCAAAATGCGTTGGCTGTAGGATTGTAGCTGTATGCGCTGCGCCTTGAAGGAAAGTGCTTGCCAGGGTTTAGGTACCCTGAACCCTCCTGGAAGGTAGAGGAGTGATCCCGCAGACAGCATTGGTACATTGGTTTCTGCCCGGAAAAGAGGAAGGCCTTGCAACTACCCCGGGGACAACATCGTCACTGTGTTTGAGCGACAGCCACTCTGTGTCGCATTGAGGCCAGTTGAGGGGGAAAGCTTCAAAAAGAAGAGTGCTTTCGAAGTTGGCAGCGTTTTGCGGGGGTGGGGGGGTGGGGTTCAGGCTTGAGGGCCGCTCAACCCCAAGAACATGGAAGATCCTTACTTATAACCCCACTTATAACTACGCGTGAACCTCCAAGTATAAACACTAATCCTACTCAGATGCGCTCCCTCCAAGGCCTCCTCCAGAAGCCAAGGAGTGAGAAGCGCAGGGGCCGTTTGAGAAGTGCACGATGCGCTTCCTAAAGATGTCTCACTTGAAAGGCGCCCATAGGCCTTACCTAACGGTAAGCCCCCCCTGTGGGTGGATATTGGGGCCCAGGGGCGTGTTGAAGGGTCTCGGGCACAACTCTTGGATTCTTGGAACTGTGCTTCCCTGTGGATTCTTCGAACTGTGTTTCCCTGTCGACTAGCGCACCGTTGGGCTAGCTTGAGGTTCGTGACTTTGAGTGGGAACGCGTGCAGCATTTTGTGTGACCCAAGGTCCACATCGCCAAGCAAAGAATAATATATATATATATATATATATATATATATATATATATGCTGACTGTATTTATATATATATATATATGTGTGTGTGTGTGCATGTAACATACATGTATAGATGTTGCCTCATAGATATCGATGTATACCCCAATCTCAAGCACAGTGGCGTTTTGCGTTTCTGCATCACCACCAGAGTATATCAACAAGAGACCCATCACGGTTTCGCCGTCATCAAAATCAGGCTGTCCCCTTCGAAAACTGACCCAGGTTTCAAACAAGTGGAAACATCACCACTAGCCTAGCACCGACATCACTAGCACCACTACGACACCAACAAACCCAACCCGACCATCAGACCCTCACCAACGGCAGCAATCATCAAACAATAGCATTACTGTCGATCTGAACGTCCACGACCACTGTAATGCATCTTCCGAATCAGAATCGACGAAAGGTCCAGGTGAGAACTACCAGCCAGGTCTCTCTCCAATCTTTCTCGGCAGCAGCTTCATCATCATCTGCCTTTCATGGAGAGAGGGCTACGCAGCCGTGGGCCAAAAACTAACACTGCCAGTCGGTGCAAGCTGGCGGCACTGCGGCGCGACCACCCCAACCCTTCAAGCCCTACCGAGCTACACATCTACACGAACCCGAACCTGCCACTTGCTGTTATTGTTCGAGCTTATTAATTAAGCTCGCATAATCAAACATGATACAATAAAGCGGCTTCCAATTTCAACCTGTATTTTACACAAGGATCCGCAAGAGAACCGCACTACTGACTATGATGTGTCCCGGTGCCGCATGTGTGCCTTCCGTCTATCCCTACCTACCCGCAACAGCCAATCCTCAAACGAATCCGTGCATGGGGCTGGCATCATCCTATGAAATTGGCTTAAGGGTCTGGGTTCCCTCTACCACTGGATTCTTAACCTTAGGCTACCGCTACATTTAATCCTGAACACTCCTCGGATCTAACGACTGAGACGATTCGGGGTGTTGAACGTACTGACAGTTTAGGATTCGTATGCCCTCTAAGACTCTGGCGGCTGCCCCACATCCCTGATCGAAAGCTCAGACTCGCAAATCAAACTTGGAGTAGATACTCGTTTTCGGTCACGACATTGAGATCCGCATCCAGAATCTTCCAAGCTTCGTACTCGTTCGTCAGCACCTGAAGAGCACTAAACTAACATTAGAAGCGATTCGACAACCCAAATCCTACCTGGGACGTAGTCGGCCTTATAGCACTCCTTGGTACATGTACACACACACACACATATATATATATATATATATATATATATATACATATACATATACATATACATATACATACACATACACATACACATACACATATACATACACATACACATATACATATACATATACATATACGTATACATATACTATCATATACATATACATATACATATACCATATACATATACCTATACCTATACCTATACCTATACCTATACATATACATATACATATACGTATACATATACATACATATATATATATATATATATATGCAAATATTATAGAATGGGAGAGAGAGAGTAGATCGATAGAGGGATAGATCGATACAGCAATACACCTGCCAGTCTGTCTATTCATGTGTCTGCCCTTCATTCCTTCCTTCCTTCCCTCCCAAGGTCCTACCTAGCAATCTACCTATGCTCCACCTATCCGACGGTTCGAGAAAACAGGGCTAATAAATTGCAAAACGAAGCAGCCAATGTAGACCATCGTTCTGAGACTTGTCGCCAAAGTGTGAAACAGCACTCACAAAAACAAAGTACGTAGCACCAGCTGCAATCACCAGAACAGAGCACCATCTTGGTATTGCTCAATTGACCCATTAAAAGATATGCATGTGCACCATGCATGCCGCCTGGAAAAAATATGGTAGACAGCACAGGAAACAAAGAGACACAACAAGTTATTCTGAGAAGGACAAGAAGGTTGGGTTGGCGACGTCGACAGTACCAAGCTGCAGCAAGCCTATCTGCCTATCCAGATCTCTGCTTATGTAAAACTCTCTGAATTATTGCCTAGTTGTGCGTGTGAAGAGCGATGTATCTCGACGCTCGTATACTATAGTATGCCCCAAAGCTATAATCCACTTTGGAAGGCCAGCTCAGAGCCCTGGAAACCTACAGCCCTAAACCATAAGCCCTTGAACCGAAGAGCTCCAAACCCCGCAACAAAACCCCTTGGACCACAACAGCCTGGCCTTAAGCGCGCTAAGCCCTAAACCTTGAATCCCAAAGCCGTGGAAGTCCGCATTATCGCGGGATCGCCTTATAGTCAGACACGCCGAAGTAAGAGGGGCGAGTCCAACGACTGCCTCAATCTGGGGAGGGCTTCGTGGTGCCTGATACGTATATCTTTAGGTTTGTACATGATAGAGATAGAGAAGTACCGACACGACAAGTCCCGAAATGTATGCAAAAGTGTTCTGCGCAAGCATCCAAGCCCCATGGAAGTCCCTTCCGTACAGGTGCAGGTATAGACATAGGTATAGATATAGGCATAGATATAGGTAGGTGTAGGGACAGACCAAAAAAAGGCTATAGATAGTGAAAGGGGCCTGGGAATATACCACTGCTGCAGCGCTGAAGGTGTTATGAGGGTTTAGGTTTGTTCGGGTTCAATATAGGTTTATAAGGGTTTCTATAGATCGTTCAGGCTCTTAGGGTTAGGCTGAGAGCTAATGGTCCGAGGATGTAAGGCAAGATGTCAGCAGGCAGTTCGCCTTCTGGATTTGTTTGCTTGGTCAAGGACAGAGATGTGCAGTAGATCTCACTGCTGCCAGAATGTACAATAAACGTGTAAATCCGGTCACGAAAGGACGAAGACTGAGAATAATACAACTTCTTCATCCCACGCCCCGATGCACTGTGTAAATAGCCACCCCCGCCCCACTTCTCATGTAATCCCTAGGTGCGCCTTTAGCTTTGCTCTGAAGCCCACTCTAAATTCGTTAAGATCTTCAACCACAAATTCTCAGGACAGATATAAAAGTTTATGGAATGCCCCCAGAGTTTGTAGCTGGTTGCAGACTGAGTTCGAGAGGCTAGGTCGAGACTAGGGAGGGTGTGCGGGGTTCAGGGTCTAGGGAGGCACCTTAGTCCTCTCTGTTGAGCTTGAACTGTCTACCCTGATGCAAAACTTCCGAATATGCAACCCTGGGTCTTCGACATGTGCGATCTGCGGAAGAGACGCCTAACTAGGATGAGAAGACTAGACCATGTCCGAAACAAGCACACTTTTCTCACCAAACACCCTCTAGACTCTAGGCATAAAAGGCGACTAATGAACAAATGCCATGTGCTAGGCGTGGTCATCCGGCCGGTGTTGGACAATGCGTCAAGCACAACAAACATCTCACTGTCCGTTTCCCACTTCCCAAGCGCTCCTGGTGAGGCCAGCCCCTTCTGTTCCAAGATCGGAAAGTCGGAAATAGCACCTGGAGCTCTGGGCGTAGGTTTTTAGGGCTGAGGGTTCAGGGTTTACGGTTCAGGGTTTTGTGGCACCTGGGACCCGGAGTTTGTGCTTAGGGTTTTCGGCACGAGGGTCCGGCAAAGCACTCTCAAACGCATATGGGAGTTTCCAAAACCTAGGGGTATTTTGTTTGGGGGTCCTTATAATAAGGGTCCCACTATTTAGGGTAGTATATTAGGGTCCCCTATGTTCGGAAACTCCCATATCAGATACCTAGAACCTTCTGTGTGGCGAAGCGGCAAACTTTATACACAGTTGAAGTGGTTCAGGCTGTGCATTCCCCCTGCGGACTATATAGTCTTCGCAGCTTGAGCCACACAACTGTTCGTGGCTCTGGGCGATTCTAAACGAAAGGAATTTCTTCGGGTTTAAGGTGAACTAGCAGTTTCGAACCAACACTGACTGATACACATGACATGCAGAAGACGCAGAACGACGAGGACAACAATCATCATCATAAGTTCAATAGCGAATCGTTTGAAGCAACCAGCGAAAATGCATGAGTAAGCATGCTATGCCGCGTGCTTTTGAATTTTCGCAAATGAGTGCACGAAACGATTGTCTTTCTCGGGTGAAAGGTAAACCCGAAAACCGAAGCCTTTCAAGCCCAAGTTCGTTTAGAGTTTAAAGTTTAGGGTCTAGTCAAAACATGCGGCTTCTGAGTTCCTCCAACCGCTTATAGTTATAGCATTAGGAGATACTACGCGCACACTAGGAACATAAGAGATGCAGCTTCGCACAACCAGCAGCAATGGCAACAGCTGCAGCGAAGGTCGCGTTTAGGAGGGCGAGGCACCAAATGCCGACACCACGGTAGATGAAATCGGGCGCTCACTGGCGGGTTGTATGTCGGCCTCATCCAACCTCAGTTTAAGCGAAAGGCCAGGGATTGAAGCTGCACTCTGTTGTCATGCAGCGGCGACTACACGCCTACGACTGCTACTGCTGAATAATACAACTACGGGCTCGACAGTTCTGCTACTCCAGTAGCTCGTAACTAGAACAACGGCAACAACAACAAACACCACAAGCAAAAACACTAGCACAGCCACAACAACAACAACCAACACCAACAACCACGCCAACAACAGCAACAGCAGCAACAGCAACAACATCAACACCAACACCAACACCAACATCAACATCAACATCAACAACAGCAACAGCACCAGCACCAGCAACAGCACCAATGCAAAAAAGAAACAAACAAACATGCAAACATACCAACAACAGATAAACAACAAGCAGTCACAAGCAACAACAAACAACAGCAGCAACAACAGCAACGACAACAACAACAGCAAGAACAACAACCAACCAAACCAAACACCAAACTAACAACAACCGCACAACGACATGATAAACGACAACAGCAACACAATAAGTACTGCCCTCATACAGTAAGAGTCTATGATAGGGCTACTATTAAGGTCCTACCATATCTATTATGAATATTATTCAACTACTACTGAGTGGGGGCCGTGCCCAAGCAACACCAGTAATACTAATGGAAATAACACTAACAACAGCAACCACACCATCAATATCAATTTTCCAATTGAATTCAAGCGAGCGTGATCTGCGCTTGGCGGGTGCGGCTACAACAGCAGCAACAACAATAACAACAACGACAACAACACCAACAACAACAATGAGGTACACCCGTACACTGCGTACCCATTACCCCCCCCCCCCCCCCCCGCAACAACAACAACAACAATCGGGAGTGCTCTGTGCACGAAGGCAGCAGTGGTCCCTTGCTGGCTGCTGTAGGAGAATTGCCTTTCGCTAGCTCAGCCTTGCCTGCACTCTTTGGGTTGGCTTCCACAGCCCCGCTAAAACCCATCCTCCTATTGGATTGGCAATAATCCCAGTGGAGCTGCGTGTATTTGCACGGATTTGGTAGTTGCCAATGCCACTAGCCACGAGTTGCCAATGCCACTAGCCACTGGTTGCCACTGACATCAGCCACCAGTTGCCACTAGCCACTCGTTGCCACTGACATCAGCCACCAGTTGCCACTAGCCACTAGTTGCCACTGACATCAGCCACCAGTTGCCACTGCCACTAGTTGCCAATGCCACTAGTTGCCAATGCCACAAGCCCCGCCAAATTCCACCCTCATGTACCATTTTCTGCTGATCCAAGCAAATCCACTCCACTTTGGCCGAGTGGCAAAGACCCAGGCCTCAGAATCTAGTGCAGGGAACGCCTGCGGGCTCGAACCCCGGCGGCGTCATTTAGGGGGTGTAGATACCTGACCTGGAATCGAGATTTTAGGGGACGTACCAATCCAAATGATCTTGTTTTCATACCAGTTGCCACTGCCACCGATTGCCACCACTGCCACCAGTTGCCACTGCCACTAGTTGCCACTGCCACTAGTTGCCACTGCCACTAGTTGCCACTGCCACGAGTTGCCACTGCCACCAGTTGCCACTGCCAGTGGCCACTGCCATCAGTTGCCACTGCCACCAGTTGCCACTGCCACTAGTTGCCAATGCCACTAGTTGCCACTGCCACTAGTTGCCACTGCCACGAGTTGCCACTGCCACTACTTGCCACTGCCACCAGTTGCCACTGCCAGTTGCCACTGCCATCAGTTGCCACTGCCACCAGTTGCCACTGCCACTAGTTGCCAATGCCACTAGTTGCCACTAGCCAGCGGCGGGCCCGGGTGCAAGTATTTGGGCAAAGGGAATGGGGCCACAGCCTCGCCAAATTCCAGCCTCATATTTCATTTGATGCTGATCCGTACAGATACAGTCCACTTTGACCAAGTGGCAAAGACCCTGGACTCAAAGTACTGAAGGAACCCCTGCAAACTCCCCCCCCGGCCTTGTCATTGTGGGGGGTAGAATTCAAGCACCGCGTGTCTGCGATATCCACCGTGACCCTGCTTCTGTGGCTTGCGAGAGTGTTGAGGTCGCTGAAACGGTCGCTGATGTACCACTCTGCTGCATACTGAAGCGTCTCGAGTGCCTGGGATGCAAACCTGACTGGAGCCACTGGAGCCTCAGTGTCCTCATCAGGTCCAGTTGCTAGCGCTCGCTTCTGTTCTTTGGCGATGTCGTTGCAAAGCCTGGAGAAAGCAGTCCGCGGAATCATCAGTGCAGTCCTATCTCTCTGCAAGCGAGCAATCTCCCTCAAAACGCCGGCCCTTGCAGGCCTGCCACGTGGGTCCACTGCGGCAGGCATCTCTGGCACTGGCAAAGCTTCTGCCTCGTCCTCAGCCTCGCCTTCAGCCTCGCTTGGCTCATCAGGCAGAGCAGCCTCTTCCTCTGCAATGGCTTTACTAAGCTCCCGAGCCGACAACATGCTGACCTTGAGCACATCCTCGTCCACGAGGGTGTTTTGCTGCACGCATTGTGGCCACGCCGCCTTCCATGTCTGGGAACCAGCGTCGATGTAGCCCACATCGTCTCCAAGACGAACTTGGCGCCTTCCAGAGTCCCCGGCCGGGCCCAAGCACTGCACGCTTGTGAATGCTGGCAGCTCTTTGGATGCCACGACGGAGTCCTGTTGATTTTTGCCTGGCTTAAGAAAGTACAACTCTCAACTAACCCCACTTAAACCTCCAAATACACCTTAACCAGGTTTTCCTACACGCTACGAACCCCAAGAACAATTCTCCTCGTCTGGGAACAAGAGGGCTATCGTGGAGCACTGCAGATGAACCAGCACCAAGGACAAAAACTGCAACTCGGTGATGCTGTTCCTGCCAGTCTCGACCAGGCTGAGCCACTCGGAAGCTGCTTCAGTGCCTTCCAGGATCTTCCGGAATCCTGCTTCTGTGAGCCGCCCATCTGTCTCGGCATGCTTTGCAAAGGCCGCAGTAGCTTCTCGCAGGCTTGGGATCTTCAGGGCAGCTTGCTGCTGCGCCTTGTGGAACTCGCGGTCCCTGGGCGTGAAGGCTTCTACAAGCCAACCATTCAGGTCGGCTACTTTGGCATTTCCAGACACCTGTCCTTCGCGGTCATAAAAGGACAGGCCACGAGTCGAATCGAAGCCGAGCCATCTGGAGTAGTCCGTAAAAATACCATGCATGTCTTGGTCAAAGCCCACCTCAAATCGCCTGGGTACCGCAAAGGCATTGACGATATGTAACAGCACTTCGGCAAGCGTGAGGCTGTCAAGGCTTACTGTGGCTTGGGGCTAAGGGAGTTTACTTTTTTCGGATGTGCGCATGCTGCTGTTTGGAACTAGAGAAAGGCTTTGTGTAAGGTCAGAAGCCTTCGACCTTGCCGAAACGAGCATGCCAAGAAGCACAAGGTTCAGGGAGACACAGTGCCCAACCCAAGGACATCTGTAAGCGAGAATACTTAGAGGATCATGGGACTTAGAGTAAAATAACTATTATACTTGTAGTTGCTTACTGCTTACTAAGTTCCATGCATGAACCTCCAAGTAACTCAGCAGTCAGACAACACAGCTCTAATTCTGCGAACTTCGGGCTTAAACCCTGAACAACTCAGCTCTGATTCTGCGGGCCTCGCAAACCCCAAACAACCGAAAAACGAACTAGTGTCGGACACTAAATCGAAAATCCCCGCCCGCCACGCCCAACCTGACCCCAAGCTCGAATCCCCCCCCCGACCCTGCCAAGCCCCGCCCCCCCGCCCCCCTGCCCCCGCCCCGCCCCGCCCTGCCCTGGTGGCAGTGGCAATGGCGGTGGAGCCCGCGGCAGTGGCAATGGCGGTGGAGCCCACCGCTGCGGGCGGCGGGCTCTCTTTTCTATTAATATATAGTGGGCACGCAGTGTACGGGTCAACCAACAATAACAACAGCAACAACACCAACAACATCGCCAACAGCAGCAGCAGCAGCACCACCACCACCACCACCAACAACAACAACGACACCAGCACCACCACCAACGACAACAGCAGCAACAACAACAACAGCAACAACACAAACAAAAACAGCAGCAACAACAACAACTGCAACAACAACAACAACAACAACAACATCAACATTAACAGCAACAACCACACAATAATAATAACAACACTAATAATAAGAATAAGAACAACACCAACACCGGCAGCAAAAACTAATAACAGCAAGACCGCCAACACCACCACAAACAACACTGCCATCAACAACGACAGCAACAACAGCAACAATAACACAGAGTAGTGCGAACAACAGCAACAGCAACAACAATACCAGCAACGGCAACAACAACAACAGCAACATCAGCAACATCAGCAGCAACAGCAGCAGCAACAGAGCAACAGCAGTAATACCAACAACATCATCAGCCACAACAACGAAAGCAGCAGCAGCAGCAGCAGCAGCAGCAGCAGCAGCAGCAGCAGCAGCAGCAACAGCAACAACAACAGCTACAGCTACAGCTACAGCTACAGCTACAGCTACAGCAACAACAGCCAAAGCAGCAACAGCAACAACAACAACAACAACAACAACAACAACAACAACAACAACAACAACAACAACAACAACAGCGGCAGCAGCAACGCAAACACACACAAAGATGAATCACACACAACCAACACACCACCACTACCACCACCACCACCACCAACAACAACAACAACCACAACGACAACGACGCCGACAGCCACACAGACACCACCGACAAACCACCAGCAACCACAACAGCTGCTGCTACTGCTACTGCTACTGCTGCGGTTGCAGCTACTGCAGTAATACAGTGATGCAGATGCCGACACATTCTGCTAAAGCACCGTGGCCACCACACCCCTGCCATCACAGCATCATTGTCGCAAGCCTAACAACGCACAGTTAGTGAAAATCACGGGGCCTAGCAGCCCATGCTTGTCAGATGCCCATGCGATCCTCCCAGAACTCCGATATTATTGCCGCACAGCGCAAACCCACAACCTCAAATCTTCCAAACACTGTAAACGGAGGATACAGTATACTGCTGTCATCCCGAAACATACAGTCAGACCTTCTTCCTTTTGGTCAGGTTTCAGATTCAGGGACCGAAACTGCCCAACCTGAATTCCGAAGCGCTGCCCGACCTGACCCCTCATTTCCATCCAGCTCACTTCTCATCCTTGTACCTTGGCTGTGTCCGATCTTTCAACGAATGTCTGCGGCGTCGAACCCAATTTGTCAAATAACAACTTATGCTTACACTACTCTCTCTCGCTGTACGTGCATCTATGTGCATATGAAACCCCTAATCATTCCCTGAAAGGAAAATGGGCCACGCTCAACTTCGTCATTTAGGCCATCACAACCATTGCCCAAGTTGCTTGACCAGGTAGTAGAAGCCCGCCTGAAGGTTAATGACTTAGGGCTTCGAGCCCGCAAACCCTCAAAAAGAGGGTGAAAGATCAGAAAACATGGCGATGGAGTCTTGCGGGGAGAACATTTATCTCTGAGGATAGCAGCTGGGGTTACATTTTACACCTTGTCGACAAGTATGGTGAGACTCTTGAGACGAAGCTGTTGCACCAGGCTCCCGATTTTGGAATGTTCTTGCGGCTCCTACAAGGAAGGTTGCCAAATCTACGGCACATCTCGAAAGCTACAAGTCAGTGTTCAAGCCCCACACGTGCATATTGAGGTGCAGATGTGGGACAGTTGCCACAACAATTTGGCTCCTATAGTTTGAGGCGCCTGTTGCGGACCTTGTAACAGGTCCATGCCTGGTTCCAGTACGGACTGGCGGGCTGTGGCGCTGGTTTGAGTGCTTTACACACACAATCACTCCCTCTGCTTTTGTCTCTCCTTTACACTCATTCTCAATTATTCTCTCTCTCTCTCGCTCTCTGTCGCGCTCTGTCTCCTTCTCGCTCTCTGTCTCTGTCCCTGTCACTGTCCTCTGTCCTCTCTCTTTCTCTCTCTCTCTCTCTCTCCCCCTCTCTGTCAGTCTCTCTGTCTCTCTCCCTGTCTCTCTCCCTGGCTCTCTCCCTGCCTCTCGCTCTGGCACTGTCTCTCTCGCTATCTCTCTCGCTCTCGCTCTCGCTCTCTCGCTCTCTCGCTCTCTCGCTCTCTCGCTCTCTCGCTCTCTCGCTCTCGCTCTCTCGCTCTCGCTCTCTCGCTCTCTCGCTCTCGCTCTCTCGCTCTCGCTCTCTCGCTCTCGCTCTCTCGCTCTCGCTCTCTCGCTCTCGCTCTCGCTCTGGCTCTCGCTCTGGCTCTCTCTCTCTCTCTCTCTCTCTCTCTCTCTCTCTCTCTCTCTTTTTTTCTCTCTCTCTCTCTCTCTCTCTCCCTCTCTCTCTCTCTCTCTCTCTCTCTCTCTCTCTCTCTCTCTCTCTCTCTCTCTCTCTCTCTCTCTCTCTCTCTCTCTCTCTCTCTCTCTCTCTCTCTCTCTCTCTCTCTCTCTCTCTCTGATGGAAGCAAACAGCATACATCAGAGAACAAATATCATAGACCATGCCATACATCATACGCGTTTTTGATGACATATCATATGCCGTGACTGATCTTATTATCAAAGTATATCATGTCATGTCATATTACATCATGTCATGTCATGCCATACCGTGGCAAAACCTAATGTAACATAGACACAGCATTGCAAAACACAGCATAGCATAACATAACATAGCGTGGCAATAACACAACCAAAAATCGAGTAACAATAACATACAGAACAACATCATATCATAGCGTGTCACATCATCCCATGTATGATACCACATCGCATCATATCATAGACCGTCATATCATATCATATGCCGCAGTTATCATGTCACGCTACAAGTGATATCAGATCAGATAAAAGTCTGAGCACATGTCATGTATCAGTTTACGCCATGCATATATCACAAGTACAGATATAGATAATAATATGTAGGTAGATAGACAGATACATACATAGATAGGTAGGTAGATAGATACAAAGATAGAGCTACGTATATAGAGATGTACAGAGAAATAAAATCGACGCATATACAGGTCTTGATTTTGGTACAATAGCTGCAATAGCTAGAAACCGATATTAGCATGGACTTTGATACGTCTAAAGGTTCATGCGATACAGCCATAGACCAAGACAAAGACCTTGACACAGTTATAGAACTAGATTTAGATGTAGACACGACAAAGACAGATTCAGACATGGATGGGGATATAGACACAGACACACCTATGTAGACATAGAGACAGAGATTGCGATTGAGAGATGTAGATACAAATATATTCATGAGTCCCGAAGCCCGCCTGGTACAGGGCCGCTGCAACAGAACGGCCCATGAAGTCATTCTTAAAGTAGAAGTCGCTCCAAACCTCGCCGGACTCGAAACTCTAAAGCCAAAGCCCACCCCGGACCCTACATACCTCAACCCTAAACTCTAAACTCTAAACCCTAAACCCTGAACTCGAAATCCTCAACCCTAAACCCTAAATCTTGAACCACAGGGTTAATGGTTGCTGCTGTTCAAAGGGTTGATGTGCACAGCGGGCCTGACAGGCTAAAGCTGCAGCCTTGCGAGGGCCTAGGGTTTCGGGCTTAGGGAAACTCCGGCTCGGGGCTTAGGAGTCGCCGGACTCGCAGTTTTCGGCTGTGGGAGTTAGTGGTGTTAGGTTCGGGCTGAGAGTTTAGGGCTTGAGGTTTTGGGATGGTTTTGAAATTTTGGGGTTTAGATCTTGTTGTATAGTCCAGCTTTGAGGATTAGATCTGAAAGTCACGATGACGGGACCCTAGAACGGTTGGAGATCATCTTCCGGGGGCTCAGGGCCGTCTCGTCGGCTTAGTGTCAAAATCAGCATATCAAGCAGGCTGCATGCTTGAATGACAACCAAAAACCAAAAGATGGTGCTCTCCTCCTGAGCACGACCATGTCCCCCGACATGAATCGCTCTCCGTCAAAACCAACCTACAAATCTTCCAACTCGAAACCTTGAATCCTGAACCGAGAACCCTGAATCCCGAACCCGGAAGTCTGAACACGATGGAACCAAGCCGGAAAACTTGAACCCTTCAGGCTATCCTGGAGGAGCATGCAGTCCCTAAGCCCTAACCCCTTACATAGACCGTCTGAACCAAGCGGCGGTCAACTTGAGGGTCCTGCGCAAAAAGCGGGGTTCACGCTCATGATATTGAACGGGGGCCCCACGCGTCACACTATACACTTGCCTCAAGAATTCTCGAGGCAGGGCTTCTAGAAGGCTTCAGGTTCCGGAGGCTTTGGGGTAGATTGGAGTTCAGCACTTGGTTGAGCTTAATTAGACATGTGTTTGTTGCTGAAATCTCTGGTAGTGGGCTTTTGGGGTGCATGGCTTTAAAGTCCTACAGCAACCAAGGGCCACATCGGAAACGACCCTGAACCTTTCCCTGCACTCTAAACTAAACCCTCAACCCATACCCTGAACCATAAACCCCACACCCTAAACCCTCAACCCATACCCTGTCCCAGAACCATAAACCCCACACCCTAAACCCTCAACCCATACCCTAAACCATAAACCCTAGACCCTCAACATTCAACCCTAAGCTAGAGGGCTAGGGTCGGGCTTCAGTTCTAACGCGAAGAAAGCTCATGAGAAGCTCGAGAGTCGAAGGGATCTGAGGAATGTCTGCCTTCTGAAAGGGGCCGCTTCGGGCTTTGGGGGCCTAGGGTGTATAGGGCCTGAACTCTGAAGTTTGAAGGGTTTAGGGGTTTAAGGGTTTAGGGGTTTAAGGGTTTAGGGGTTTTGGGTTTAGGGGTTTGGGGTTTAGGGGTTTAGGGGTTCAGGGTTTAGGGTTGGAGCAACGCCAGATCCGAGGAGCTGCAAAGCCTTACCCATCTCACGGAAAGCTTGGTATTTGATTTAGCACCCTTGCATGTGCTTCTGTAGATGCACCTGTACTTCTGCAGGTGGGTAAGACTAGAGCCAGCCATCAGAATCACGCAAAAAAAAATTAAGTGACACATAACGGCTCTATCTATCGCTACTGGTTACTGTAACGTACAGGTTCGTGTTCGGGGTGCAGGTTGCAGGGCTTCAGATGTGTGATACACCGAGTCTTTTGAGGCTGTCCATGCAAAAAATGGCTCCCACCAGACTCCAAACACAACCTAAAAGAGATCTAAGGCCAAGGGTGGGATGAAGGTAGGTGCGGTAACTCCAAGTGAGGATCCGTGTTTGCAGGATCCTTCACCCCAGCTTCATCCTACCTTCTGAAGCCCTGGAGAACCCCTCATAAATCATGACCCTCAGGGTCAGGGTGGCGGCGTCCCATTCTCCAGTGCTGAAGCAGGCGGCCACATCTGGCAGAGGCAGCCCCTGCGGTGGGTGCAGGCTGCAGTGGACAGTCCGGGTGGTCGCTTTCGTTCGGCGGCAAGGAAGCTTTGAGTCCAGCGTACGCAACTGCATTAGTGCTGCGGTGTGGGGGGGGGGGGGGGTCTACAGTTCGGTGACAAGTCTTTCAATGCGACTCTTTTTCTGGTGAGCACTTTGAATAAGCGAATAAGCCTTCAGGCCTTCAGTGACAAGGCCAGGGTATTCAGCCCAACCCCGATAAGTGCAGCATGTAGCCTGATGCCTGATCTCTTAAAGGGAACTCCAGAAAGTTGGAATATGGATTAATGGTAGGATCCCCTGTAATTTACCTTAAAGGGGTTACGATAATGATATTCCAACTTTCTGGCTTCTACTGTAACCGTTAAGCCAAGCCCGTGGTTTCTCAAAGCTGAGCCCTAAGACCTAATTTCTCAAACCTGAACCAGCTTGCTGCAACTAACTGTGGCACTACAACGCTTGTGGAAGTAGCATAACACCTGAACCATAAAGACCTGATCCTTGATCCCTCAGCCCTAGACTCGCTATATAATAATAATAACAATAATAATAAGAATAAGAATAAGAATAAGAATAATAATAAAAATAATAATAATAATAATAATAATAATAATGATAGTAATAATAATAATAATATACATACTCTGACAAACTCCGCCTTCAGCCAGAAGAGGCCGGCAATCTTGTCCGGGGGCCGTGTGGCTTCCGGACGGTGTCGGGGATTGCAAAGGCGTCTTCCTGCACAGGAGCGAGGAGCGACTTCCAGGTATCTGAGACTGAGGGGGAGAGAGAGAGAGAGAGAGAGAGAGAGAGAGAGAGAGAGAGAGAGAGAGAGAGAGAGAGAGAGGGGGGGGGGGGGGGGGGGGGGGGGGGGGGGGGGGCAACTCATGTGGGAGTTCGCTTCTACCCCTTGGACTCCTCAAGGATTTAAATTCGGGCTGATAGGACCAAGAGAAATTCAGACTGGCTGAGAGGACAGCTGCGAGGCGAGGACACATTGGCCAAGAGTGTCGGCAGTGAGGCTTCAACCATTTCGATCCCGAAGCACCCTAAACGCTAAACCGTCTCTTTGACAGAGAAATCCCGCACCCTGCATTCATGCCACCCTGCTGATTCAAACCTCGCACCTCGTTCTATGAGCTCTTCTAACTCAAAGTCTTCCTCGCACTCCGGGAGCGGAAGTAGACCTGAAATGGCTTCAGGTTTGGGGTTTCGGGTTAATGAATGTAGGGTATTGAAGGATTTAGCGCCCAGGCTTTGATGGATTCGAAGAGGGTTCTTCATGCAGTTGAAGCTGTCGGGGTCTGGGGTTCAGATTCTATAGGGTTTAAGAGGAACGGAAATCCGTAGATCTGTGACTCTTAGCACAGTCCCCAAGTCAAGGCGCGTTCGCCGTGAATCGTACGAACCCTCGGTCTTATCGAGGTCTATGCCCGTTGATAAAGTTTCGTCGCATCCGCTAGGGACACTAAACGGAATACGCAGAGTACAATGAGTGAGGAATACCCCGGCCTTTCTAGCTGAGGAGTTATCATCCCGCAATGAAACTATAGTACTATAAGAATGAAATTATAGCAAATAGTACTATAATCGTTCCCGGCAGAGGACTTGACTGGAGGAGTCTACAGGGGAAAGCGGTCTTAAACAGGTTTGTTGTAAGTGAACGACACAGAGCGCGACCAACTTTCCGACCGGCGCAGGAGTCAGCAATGCGATCTCCTTGTCAGTTACTTAGTTGCTGAATTCATAAGCCCCAAAAATTGTACACTTTCGGTTTTATAGTGGGTAGTAGTATCCCCAACAGTGAAAAGTGTGTCCACTCAGCTACTGAAGTTATCCTCTCGACATAGGTTCAGCACAAGATACTAAGATACATACCAACCGTGTCTTACAGTAGTCGTCAAGGCCCCTTCATTAACTAAGCTCTCCTGGAAGCGGTCTGAAGCCCCTGAAGACCCCTGCACAGAATCCTGTTCGCAATTAAGGCCACTACGTTACAAAAGCGGAAACCTAAACCTACGCCACAGAGTCTAGACCACAACGTCCCGCACCTCAACCCTAACACCTGGACTCATGCCGCCAAAGTCGGCAAAAACCAAGCAAAGTCAGAGGCTGGCACATTTGCGGGATCTTAGGTTTGGCATTTCAGGGTTCAGGGGCTTCGGGTTTGAGGGTTTAGGGCTCAACCTCAAGACCGTCAGCCAAGCGTCCTCGAGTGGGCACGGTGCCTCCACATGTGGCGTCTGCAACAGCACCTGGGTGACTGGGTCCAAGAACTTAAGGTGACATGAAGGAGAGAAATTCTGATTCGTCACCCGAGTAAAAGAAACAGATGTGCACAAACACCGGCTCAAGGTCAGAAATAATGAGCTTTGGCTCATGTCAGAGACGGCTACGCTCGATGATGCAGATCCTTGACACATAAACTGAGCGATGGCGTAGTCTTGGTGTTCTAGGCAAAGACATTGTCTTGGCACGGTTCAGGATCCAAAACTAAATGTCTTTTTGTATGGAAAAACATTTGAGGATTCCGGTGAAGGGGTCCGGTTCAGCCATGTGCAGTTGTAAGTTTGTCTTCAAGCCATCATGATGGCAACGTGGGAGCACATAGACTCTAAGCCGCAGCTCTATACATCCTTATAACACTAAACCAAATCCCCTAAACCCTCAACCCTAAACCTAATCCCCTAAATTCTAAACCTAATCCCCTGAATCCTCATCCTAATCCCTCAACCCCAAAACTCTATACACAAATTAGATTCGAGGCGCAGCTCTCGTCGGACCGGGCGGTCAGTGGAAGCAGTAGAAGCAAACGCAGCAGTGCCATTTCTATAACGGTAGATGCTGTATATACTATATAGCATATACACTATACAACATACTGTATAACTATGTACTATGTACTATGTGCTCCACACATTAATTGCAACCCACACACCAGTTTCGAACCTTGAAACATGTTGTTCCTCATGATAGCGGGCCTGTTGAGCCACATGCTTGTGGCCAAGACGTGCAGCAGACTCGCATGTGGTTTTCCTGCAGCTGAACCCTCTCGTGTTGGCACTTCTTGTCTGCGAGATGATGCTTCAGGATGTGAAGGTTTCCGAGCAATGCACATCGTGTGCATGCGAGGGCACCATGCACATGTGTTAGGCAACGGGTTCCCACGGCCATGCTGCAATGCTTGACACTTGACAGTTGCTCGATTAATAGCCAAGCTCAAGGGAGGATAGAAAGCGCGAGGGAATCCGAGAGAGAGAGAGAGAGAGAGAAAGAGAGAGAGAGAGAGAGAGAGAGAGCGAGAGCGAGAGCGAGAGCGAGAGCGAGAGCGAGAGAGAGAGAGAGAGTGTGAGAGCGAGAATCACGAACAAGTAAGCTTTGAAAGCACTGAAGGAGAAAGAAGAGATTGAGAGCGTGTCGAGTGGCACGGAGTTGGAGGTTGACTGGCTCAGCCTAGGCGGATGTTTCTCGCGCAGGTCGACCGGTCGACCAATTTACAAGCCAAGCCCGAACCCTAAAGCTTAAACCATAACCATTCAGGAGGCAACAGAACGCAACTTGCTCTTGGCCTTCATGGCTCACTGATTAAAGCGAGTTACATTCCATAGATGCACCGACGAATGCCCTGCCAGTACCAAGCATCCTAGAATACAAAACATTTTGCCCTCAATATTAAATATGACAGGTATTCGGCAGTAAATTCGGCTCTGCATGCAGAAGAAAGCCAGGCCCAAACCCACCGGGACTAGAGCCCCGACAGTTCGCAACAGGTACTCCCGTGCACCTACGGCGATGCTAGCAACACCGACCTGATTCCGAAAAGACTTACATCTCTCGGGCTCCTTCTTGTGAGTTTCTCATGGATGTCTTTATCAAGGTAGGTTTTGGAGGGTTCAGGTACTTAACCCCTAGTTAATCTAGATATCTATAGGTCCATATCTAACATCAACCGCTCAATTCGACATCCTGAAACCTTTACAAACAAATCCCGAACCCCAAAAACCGGCCTCATCGGCCCACCAACAAAACACGATACTTGCCGCGGAGAGTAGGAGGAACGTCCAGGTGTCAGGTTGTCGACCTCTCAAGACACAGACATTATATATGTATACACACACACACACATATAGATAGATAGATCGGGGCTGTGTGAACGATGATTACTATAGCTTCTACAGTATCGCCCCCAACGTCTCGAGCGCAGGGTTTGTGCTACGCATGGATGTCATGCTACACATGAAGGGTTGTCTTAAACAAATGGCAAAGTTTCAAAGACTGGCAGCAAAACAGCAACACTAAATCACCAGCACCCCCTCTTTGTTACACATATGCAAAAATTGTACACACAAGTATTGCATGTACACATACCCATACCGATGTATAGTTACAGATAATTAGTTAGATCGACAGATAGACCAATAGATAGTAGATAATAGGTATAACACGAAACACTGACAGATAGACACACAGAGAGCGATCATGGGTGTGGGCTGGACGGGTGATTCGGTGCCGACGCTTGGGCGGCTGGCTCAGAGACACTGGGTAATTAGCTTTTCGACCGGAAGCTTACGCGTGCACAGCCTTGCACAAGATTCACTGAGCTCCTTTCAGTGTGGGGTTTGTGGCTGTGGTTCAGTGTTTGCGGGCTCCAAGGTTTGGAGCTAGGGTTGAACTTCGGGGCTTATGCCTAGCGTTCAGCATTTCTGGGCTTAAGGTTCGGGGCTTATGGTCAGAGTCCAACATTCCCGGATAAAGCAAAAGCCAGAAAGTTGGAATATGATTATCCTAAACCCACTATGGTATATTATAAGGTATCCTACCCTGAAACCATATTCCAACTTTCTGGAGTTCCCTTTAAGGGTTTGGGGCTAGGGTTCAGCAGATCTTTGGTCAGGACTCAAGCAACTTTCTGGGCTCTTGTCATTGAATTGAGTTTGAGTTACTATAATGAGCAAACCATATTATAGTATTCTGTATAGATCCCTACGTATTATGGCCTTCTGCCAGCAACTTCAAGCTTCCATAGAGGAGGATCGGGGCGACGATGTAGAACCTGACGTAGAAAAGCAGGCTCTAGGGTCCAGGGTGGGTTTAGGGCTTAGGGTTTAGGGTTTGGTGTGAGAGTCTCACCTTTGGGCATACTGTGGATCCGCGTTTTATTTGTCAGGTGGACGCCCAGAGGAAAAAATGCACACGGCCTTCCCGGATAGCCTAATCCCACCGGATAACCTAATCCCACCAGTAGGCCAGTGGTACTGGCATACTTCGAAGCTTGGTTCTGCTTCTCCTGAACCTTAAAGAATGTAGGGTTTGGAGCTAGGGTTCCAGACACCGAACTCAAAAACCCTAAATCCCCGCCCCAAACACTCGTGCACAAACCGTAGCAGAACGCAACTGACGAGGGCTGGTTGGCTTGCCATTCTAATTCGAGTTTCTCGGGCAGGGGACAGGCAAATTTGGCGCTTCTGGGCTACCACAGCGGTCGGAAATCCAAAGGTTTGCGGATGAGGGTCCAGGGTGACGCTCTTGCAGGCGCACCAACTGATCACTTCCACAGTAATAGCCCTTGTCGGTACTTTTTTGTTGGGCTTGGGGTTGCAGCATTCTCGTTTCCCACCGCCTGTGGCCTACATTGTCGATGACGTTTACAACTCCATCTGCTCAGGACAACAGCAACTCAGATACTAACATTGTCCGGCATCATCGTGAGTACTCCGATTGCTAGTTACTGCTAGTTTCCCCTCAGCTGTTGCCAAGGATACTGACTGCTTGACTCTGCTATTGGTACACCAACTCTCCAGTGTGTTAATTTTAGTTGCAGAACTCTGTAAATACTGACTGTTGGTCTCTGCCTTCCTCCAATACAGCATCCGATAGAATTACTTATTGCGAAATGCAGACGACAAGGATCCATTGTGATGGTCCTAATAATCACAAGATCCCGAGCGTCCCTATATGGATGCTTCAGTACAAACGGTGCTTCATATGCACTCTATGTCGTTCTTTACAAGGATGCCCAGCAAGGGAGTCGAAACTTGACGTGACCCCGATATCAAACCATAGTGAGTGTTACGCCCACAAGACCTTCATAAAGCCCTTCCCTAAAAACCTAAGCCCTAAACCCTAAACCCTTACTTCAAACCTACCGAAACCCTCACTGCTGCAATCTGCGAAAGAGCAAATTCTGCAAGAATCGCCGCTGAGAGTCTGCTCCTCCACTCCTAGGGACCAGAGGTGCAAGAAGGGGTTGTAGGCGTGGACGTCTTTGCTCAGGAGGTCCTGATGCGATAAGGCTTTAAAGGGAACTCCAGAAAGTTGGAATATGGTTTCAGGGTAGGATACCTTATAATTTACCACACAGGGTTTAGGATAATCATATTCCAACTTTCTGGCTTTTACTTTAGGGTGTAGAGGCCTTTAGGGCCTCAGACCCAGGTGCCTACAGGGACGGCGACAGTCCAGGCATTCACACAGGGGCTTTGATACTTACCATGAGTTCTCGATTCTGCATGTAAGGTAGGCACTCAGTATGTCCCTATATGTATGATGATGTATGTAGGTATGTGCCCTACGTATGCATGCAAGTAAGAAGTTGGGGAGGGGGGGGTGATGTTTCAGCAAGTACGTTGGGTAGGTAGTTAGTTAAGTAAGTAAGCTTAACTTAAGCTGAGCAGTGAGGGTAAGTTAGGTGATTATCTGAGTACGCTGTATGTGTTTGAATGTGCATGCACACATGTATGTGTATGCATAGATGCATATGTGTACGCATTGTGTGTACGTATATGTACGTGTGCATGGGTGTATGCATGCATATGTATTAATTTGCATGTACCTATGTAAGCATGTCTGCGTGTCTGTCGGTCCGTCTGCCTGTCGTTCAATCCGTCCGTCTCTGTGCATATGCCGCTTTATAGCCTACAATGCCCCCCCTAGACCCTAAATTCTAAACCCTAAACCCTGAACTCTAAACCCTAAACCCTGAACTCTAAACCCTAATTAAACCATACACTCTAAATCCTAAACCATAAACTCTAAATCCTAAACCATAAACTCTAAATCCTAAACCCTGATTTCGTGTCTGGGGTCCAGGGCTGGGTCTCCTGAAGTTGCGAAGTGCTTCTAGCAAACGGTTTAGGGTTTAGGGTTTAGGGGTTTAGGGTTTAGGGGAGGCAGGAACGAAATCCGCTTTGGCTGCAAGTGGGAGGTTGATGCTCTGCATGGCTTAGCGATCGAAGCAACATGCAATCCAAGATGCCATGTAGTCGTCGCCTGTAACAATGATCAAGCAAGGGGGCGTTGCTGGCTTTAGATTTGTTGCGTGGGGTATTGAGATAGCCGTAGACGTGCTCAAGTTAGTCTTAAGTCAAACTCCGACCCACACCTCTGCCGACAATCTGGCTTCCGGTGCTGCGGTTCTATGTGTCTAAATGTGAAGTACCGATGGGCGATGCCGGTTGCGACGATCGTGGTGCTACTTGGTGGCAATGAACATGATGATGATGCTGCCGCTGATGATGATGGTGGCAGTGGTGGTGGTGGTGGTGGTGGTGGTGGTGGTGGTGGTGGTGGTGGTGGTGGTGGTGGTGGTGGTGGTGGTGGTGGTGGTGGTGGTGGTGGTGGTGGTGGTGGTAGGGGCGGCTCTGGAAGTGCAGAGATACTACCATCACTGCCTGAGAGCTTATGCATTCGTGCCAATCACCATGGTATTTTTGGTAATGAGACACTTGTTGCTGGTAGGTCGTGGTTCATGTCTGGCTGCAGAAAGGCCAGCCAGATCGAACTAGAGAGTCAACAAGTCTCCTATTCAAGCAATCTGTGAAGCTGTCGCTCAGCAGACGATATGCGAGCAAGAAGCGCTCGTAGACCAGCCAGTTGTTTGCGTTGGCAAACCTGACATGCTCTCACGAAAGGTTCGGCTTCAGGAATTCTGGGCTTTACAGTAGTATGTTTCTCCTGCGATACGCCAATTGCCTGGAATCTCTTTGCTGAAGTGGAGACCTTCACCATCCCTTGAGGACAACCTCGGGTGCCTTTGCACATACAACCTTAAGAAGGAGTTGTTCGGAGTATCGACATGTATCGACACCGAAATCGAAGAAGGCAAGGACACAACAACACATCGCTTGCTTGATGAACCTTACACAGATGAGCAATGCGCCAGTCCTTCTGAAAATGGTGGTAGTAATGCTCATTTAGGAAGACCACCAGAAAGTCTTGGATATTCGGGTCAAAGGATGACGTGAGAGCGGCCGCCAAACAGATCTCATGTAATCACTCGTGCTAGAACAAGAGCCAATGGGAACCTTGCGTAATGGTTTATAGGGCTTAGGGTTCATCTTCAAATCGTCCTCCGAAAAGCCCTCAGCAAGACCCAAACTACGGCAGTCGCGAGGCGTGCCAGAAAGGCCCACGAGAAGAAATCTTTCCTCAGCTCAGCCCCGTCACAGGATTTACAGTAGAGGCCACACAGAACAGGGTGATGAAAGATGCACAACCTCCGCTCAACTCTTAAAGTTTTCGGGTTGAGGGGCTCTGGTTGCGGCCTTTTGGAGATTGGAGGCATCTGAACTATGCGGAGGCATTCCGACTTTCTGTATGACGTGGCATGTCTGACGCATGTAGCAGGTTGTGGGTCCAGAGGCATATCAAATTAGTTGTATTACCATTACCAATACTGATGCAAATGTTAATTTACTAATACTAACACTTGTGATAATACGAATACTAATATTAATCCCCAAAGTCGTCTGTTTGGGAGACTTGGTTGAGGGCTTAGGGTTTCGGTTGTGAACCTTGCTAGCGAACTCTAGAAGCTCGTGTTTGTTTGGTGCTCTTGCATCTAGCTAGCACACAACATCCTCAGCTCTTTGCACCCGAATTTACGAAAGCCTCCCAAAAATCTTTGCCCGATCTCGCCCTGAGAGCCCTGGGCAAAACAAGTTCAACCCTAACCACTAAGCCCTATAGGCCGTGAACTGCAAACCCGAAACCCTGAATCCCAAACCCTAAACTTGCACTATGCTAGGATCCTCCTTGTACCCTCAAATAGGGTATATGGTCCCAAATTAAGCGTATGTAAGGATAAATAGAGGGTAGATGGGGGGTCTAGCTACCCTGAACTCCAACCCTAAAGTTTAAACCCTAAACCTCAAACCCTAAACCCCAAACCCTGAACTCCAAAACCATGAAACTTAAACCGCGAGTGCCAGTTCGATCCAGAAGCCGCTCGCGGATCCCAGTGGGGTGCTACCTAGGATTCGGGCTCTACCTATAGTCTCCATTGTAGTTCCTTTTTTTGGCTAACCAATTTTATGGTCAGGATCCTATAATAGAGATTTTGGTTAACCAGAAAAAGGAACTACAATGGAGACTATGGGTAGGGTTTGGGGGCTTAGGGGTTTGGGATGGTATGGGGCTCTATAGGTTTTGGGGCTCTAGGGGTTTAGGGTTTGGGCATTGAGGGGTTTAGGGATTTAAGGCTTAGGAGGTTAAAGGGTGCAGGGTTTAGGTTTAAGGGGGGTTTGCCAATTAGGGTTTAGGGTTTCTGCGTCTAGGGTCAATGTCGAGGTTGTGGGCATAGAGCTACGAACATCAGGGTGGCAAATTGCAAAGCGACACAATAACGATCAATCCTCAGCACAGCGGATTGCATCATGTCGCAGCCTCGTAGACATTATTTCTAGTATTACATCAGCAGGATGAAAGTTTTGTCGCACTAAGATGTCTTTGCTTGGCGGAGGACTCGGAGTACGAAGAAGTGCATTTTACCTGGCCTGGCTAGCGGAGGAATTTCCATGCCAAAATAAACATACACTGTTTTTTGTTCCGACGGAGGAATTAGTGACGTCCTTGCCTGACATCGCGACTTCGTGAAGGAGTCTATGGGGGAAAGGGGATTGCAAGTATGTGTTAGCAGACCTACCGGATGCGACGAACTTTCGTCCTGGCGCAGCATGAATTCCAAGACCGCTAGTTCGGCCAGGCCAGGCCAGCATGTGTCACACGGAGGAGGTTTTTTGGACGGGTGCCTACTCGCTTTTAGTCGCGGGTGAGCAGCATGAATTCCAAGACCGCTAGTTCGGCCAGGCCAGGCCAGCATGTGTCACACGGAGGAGGTTTTTTGGACGGGTGCCTACTCGCTTTTAGTCGCGGGTGAGCAGCATGAATTCCAAGACCGCTAGTTCGGCCAGGCCAGGCCAGCATGTGTCACACGGAGGAGGTTTTTTGGACGGGTGCCTACTCGCTTTTAGTCGCGGGTGAGCAGCATGAATTCCAAGACCGCTAGTTCGGCCAGCCAGGCCAGCATGTGTCACACGGAGGAGGTTTTTTGGACGGGTGCCTACTCGCTTTTAGTCGCGGGTGAGCAGCATGAATTCCAAGACCGCTAGTTCGGCCAGGCCAGGCCAGCATGTGTCGCACATAGGAGGTTTTATGGACGGGTGCCTACTCGCTTTTAGTCGCGGGTGAGCAGCATGAATTCCAAGACCGCTAGTTCGGCCAGGCCAGGCCAGCATGTGTCACACGGAGGAGGTTTTATGGACGGGTGCCTACTCGCTTTTAGTCGCGGGTGAGCAGCATGAAGTCCAAGACCGCTAGTTCGGCCAGGCCAGGCCAGCATGTGTCACACGGAGGAGGTTTTATGGACGGGTGCCTACTCGCTTTTAGTCGCGGGTGAGCAGCATGAATTCCAAGACCGCTAGTTCGGCCAGGCCAGGCCAGCATGTGTCACACGGAGGAGGTTTTTTGGACGGGTGCCTACTCGCTTTTAGTCGCGGGTGACCAGCATGAATTCCAAGACCGCTAGTTCGGCCAGGCCAGGCCAGCATGTGTCACACGGAGGAGGTTTTATGGACGGGTGCCTACTCGCTTTTAGTCGCGGGTGAGCAGCATGAATTCCAAGACCGCTAGTTCGGCCAGGCCAGCATGTGTCACACGGAGGAGGTTTTTTGGACGGGTGCCTACTCGTTTTTAGTCGCGGGCGAGCATCAGCAGGATGAAAGTTTTGTCGCACTAAGATGTTTGCTTGGCGGAGGACTCGGAGTACGAAGAAGTGCATTTTACGTGGCCTGGCTAGCGGAGGAATTTCCATGCCAAAATGAACATACACTGTTTTTTTTGTTCCGACGGAGGAATTAGTGACGTCCTTGCCAAACATCGCGACTTCGTGAAGGAGTCTATGGGGGAAAGGGGTTTGCGAGTATGTGTTAGCAGACCTACCGGATGCGACGAACTTTCGTCCTGGCGCAGCATGAATTCCAAGACCGCTAGTTCGGCCAGGCCAGGCCAGCATGTGTCACACGGAGGAGGTTTTATGGACGGGTGCCTACTCGCTTTTAGTCGCGGGTGAGCAGCATGAATTCCAAGACCGCTAGTTCGGCCAGGCCAGGCCAGCATGTGTCACACGGAGGAGGTTTTATGGACGGGTGCCTACTCGCTTTTAGTCGCGGGTGAGCAGCATGAAGTCCAAGACCGCTAGTTCGGCCAGGCCAGGCCAGCATGTGTCACACGGAGGAGGTTTTATGGACGGGTGCCTACTCGCTTTTAGTCGCGGGTGAGCAGCATGAATTCCAAGACCGCTAGTTCGGCCAGGCCAGGCCAGCATGTGTCACACGGAGGAGGTTTTTTGGACGGGTGCCTACTCGCTTTTAGTCGCGGGTGACCAGCATGAATTCCAAGACCGCTAGTTCGGCCAGGCCAGGCCAGCATGTGTCACACGGAGGAGGTTTTATGGACGGGTGCCTACTCGCTTTTAGTCGCGGGTGAGCAGCATCAAGGATGAAAGTTTTTTGTCGCACTAAGATGTCCTTTGCTGGCGGCGGACTGCCGGAGTACCGAAGAAGTGCATTTCCCGTGGCCTGGCTAGCGGAGGAATTTCCATGCCCAAAATAACCTCACTTGTTTTTTTGTTCCGACGGAGTAATTAGTGACGTCCTTTTCCTGACATCCGACTCGTGAAGGGTCTATAGGGGGAAAAGGGGTTTGCAAGTGTGTGTTAGCAGACCTACCGGATGCGACGAACTTTCGTCCTGGCGCAGCATGAATTCCAAGACCGCTAGTTCGGCCAGGCCAGGCCAGCATGTGTCACACGGAGGAGGTTTTTTTGGACGGGTGCCTACTCGCTTTTAGTCGCGGGTGAGGGCATGCATGCCAAGACCGCTAGTTCGGCCAGGCCAGCATTCGGCCAGGCCAGCATGTGTCACACGGAGGAGGGTTTTTGGACGGGTGCCTACTCGCTTTTAGTCGCGGGTGAGCAGCATGAATTCCAAGACCGCTAGTTCGGCCAGGCCAGGCCAGCATGTGTCACACGGAGGAGGTTTTTTGGACGGGTGCCTACTCGCTTTTAGTCGCGGGTGAGGGCATGCATTCCAAGACCGCTAGTTCGGCCAGGCCAGCATTCGGCCAGGCCAGCATGTGTCACACGGAGGAGGGTTTTTGGACGGGTGCCTACTCGCTTTTAGTCGCAGGTGAGCATCAGCAGGATGAAAGTTTTGTCGCACTAAGATGTCTTTGCTTGGCGGAGGACTCGGAGTACGAAGAAGTGCATTTTACGTGGCCTGGCTAGCGGAGGAATTTCCATGCCAAAATAAACATACACTGTTTTTTTGTTCCGACGGCGGAATTAGTGACGTCCTTGCCTGACATCGCGACTTCGTGAAGGAGTCTATGGGGGAAAAGGGGTTTGCAAGTGTGTGTTAGCAGACCTACCGGATGCGACGAACTTTCGTCCTGGCGCAGTATATACATATATCTTTATATAGATGTATACATATATGTATGTATATATATATATATATATATCACATTTATCTATTTATTACTTACTTATTCATGTATGTACTCATGTACATATTTTGACATTCTCCACTTCTCTATCTATCTACCTATCTGTCCATCCACCGATCTATCGATCTACCTATCAAAATGTGCATGAAATTAGACTTATACTGGTACTGCTGCTGATACTGTCATTGATAATGATACTGATATCTATACTTATGTTTAGATCTATCTCGATACATTTGCACATGTCTGTTTGTATCTTTGTCTGTATATACTATACTCATGCTATTTATGTATATGTACCTTTACATCTTTAGGCATATTGTTATAGATAGACAGATGGATGGATGCGAATCCCAGCGACGCAGCGCACCAATCATGGCCTCAGTGGATCACCGACACCAAAGGGCTGAAGCATGATAAAGCATGTTCAGGGATTGATGGTTTAGCGTCTATCGTGGTTTTGACTTACGGCGTAGGGCCGGAGCCATAAAGCCCTGCGCCCTATACCTAAAATCCTAAAGCTTCAAGACGATAAAGTCCCAATACACTAAAACCCTGAACCCCAGAACCATAGAACCCCCTAAAATCCTACAACCCTGAAACCTTCAACCTAAACCGTCACCCAGATTCCCCAGTAGCTGCTTGATACTAAGGTGACGCTTTCTGTCCTTTATTCAGTGTTAGCAGGGGAACCCCAGCATGAAAAGCGCCAAAGGGTTCCTTTGGGGTTTAGGGTTTAGGGCTTGGGGCTTAGGGCTCAGGGCTGAGGGTTAGTCGGACTCTTAAAGCAGGATGTCCCCAACTACCTCCCTCCCACCTTTGGAGCCTTCTTTGAAGCAATTAAAACCCTAAACCCTAAACCCTAAACCCTAAACCCTAAACCGTGTAATCGGATCTGGGTAGTTCTAGGTCCCCAAGATAGTACGGCACCCCTGTAGAACCCTGATAATGCCCTCATAGAGACCCTAAAGATACCCTAACGGATACCTTGAAAGAAACCGAACGGTGGGTATGAACCGTCCTTGTGAGCCTGAGGTCGAAGCAACCCCTCGGTCAAAATGCCGAACGCACCATTCAGGGTTTAGAGTTTAGGGTGGCAGGCTGTCACCTGATGGTCGTGCACCTCATTTGGTAAATCCAACTCAGACATGTAATCCACAGTCAGCCTGATGAGCGGGTCGGGCAGCCGATTCGAGGGGATCACGCATAGCAATTTGGCAACCTGCGGTACCCAGACCTTCCAGAATCCCTTAATTAAGGAATATAACTTAAAGTATAATCGGATCCTTCATATGAATTGAGGTATATTCCTTAAGTAAGGAACTTTGGAAGGTCTGGGTAGCAAGGGCGACGGGGAGCCGCGCCGCTGCCTTAATCCTCTGCTGCATCGCCTGCAGACCGTCCACGTCCGCGGCCAAGGTCGGAACCCGATGATCGCTCGGGACTTCAACCAATAAATGGTTCCTTTAAAGGGCTACAATAAGGGCTCTATACGGGTTCCTTTAAAGGGCTCTAAAAGGGTGTAGAGTTTCCGAAAGTTGGGTGGGCCTTATTTTGGGGTCCTTAAAATAAGGATCCTACTATTTAGGGTGCTTTATTAGGCTTCCCTGTTTTTGGAAACTCCCATATGGGTAGCTGTCAACAGTATGCTCGCTTCTGGGGTACCCTAAATATTAGGTGCCGTATTATATTAGGGACCAAAAAGGGCCCTAATTTTGACAACCACCACGTATATTATGAGACCCCTATCTAAAAAGGGTTTAGGCCTCAAGCACTAAAATGCTAAACTGTGGTTGAACCTCCGGCAAATTTAGGTCCAGAGTTTCGGGCTTAGGGTCACTCAGCAATACCCTCTTCCCCACAAGCTGGGACCCTAAACTCTAAACCCCAAAGCCTAAACCCTAAAGCCTAAACCCTGCGCAGGGTTGAGGGATGGATCATAAAGCTGCAAAGCCCCAGGCTGAAGACGACAACCCTGCTGCTGGGACAGTAATAACAAAATTAGTTTTCCTCATAAACGGTCGACAAGGCTTACTATAATAAGGGCTACTATACGGGTTTAGTATAGGTGCCGTAATAATTGGGGAATGGGATTTTGGGGTATATTCTGGTATAGTTATAATAAGGAACCGCAAAAATAGTATTGGTAATGATTTCGGCCCCCGTATTATAAGCTGAGTATAGCTGTAATTTTCACCCATTTATGCAGGTGGATCTCGAACTTCGTGAACTGGTACTTGCCTTACAACCCACAATTGCAAATGGGTCTTGTTTTGCGCCCGGGACCTCCTCGTAGACTGTGAACCTCTTTTAACTAGAATGCCCAGTAACCTAAGAAAAAAAGGGCTCCCTTTTTGGTGTTGGGGTAACTTTATAAGGAACCTAGGACTACAAAAAGGGGAATAAGGGTACTATCGTTAAGTGAAGGAGCTCTCCACTGGTTTAGGCTAGGCACTGTCCCAGAGAGTAAGAGTCTATAGTAGGGCTACTATTAAGGTCCAAATATATCTATGTCATAGGGTTTAGGGTTTAGGGTTTAGGGGTCAGGGTTCAGGGTTTAGGGTTAGGGTTTAGGGTTTTTTTTTTTTTTTGAGGGTTTAGGGTTTAGGGGTTAGGGTTCAGGCTTTAGGCATGAATATTATTCAACTATTACTGAGTGGGGACCGTACCCAAGGTTTGGGCATCAGTGTTCAAGTCACCAAAGCTAATCTGGAGACGAAGCGAATATGAGAGCTTCATACATTATCTGACGACTTCGACAAAGTGCCTCTCGAACAACTCAGTAGGTGGACTCAAACCTTCCTAAGCTCCCCAGAAGTCGCAACAACCTTAAAGCAACCCAATAAAATGCAAACCATTGGAAGGTCTTAAAGAACTCAATAACATCACTACATGACGCTAGGAAACTCCAATAAAAGCGTATGCGAGCCACTGAGAGATCCTTTTTGCTGCTGTTAAATCCCAATGTTATATGGGAGTTTCCGCAAAATAGGGGGGGACCCTTAAAAAGTACCCTGAATAGTAGGATCCTTATTATAAGGATCCCAAATAAGGTACCCCCAGTTTTGAACACCAAACCCTAAACCCTAAACCCTAAAACCCCAAACCCAGATCAGACAAGCAGTTCATGTTGAGACCAGAGACCAGCAAGAGCTTGTAAGTATCGTAATGCTTCCTGTATAAATATGCAGATAAACCAATGAATAAAGGATAAACAAATGTGGAAATGTGCACATGTGTGCATATATATATATATATATGTATACATACACATGTGTATGTATATAAAAATATTATGTCTATGTATATATAGATATATATATATATATATATACATACACATATACATGTCATATATGTATGCATATATGCATGTATATGCATGCAAGCATGTATGAATGTATGAATGTATGTATGTATGTATGCATGTAAGTATGTATGTATACGTATGCATAACCATGTACATATATGTGTATGTATATATATATATATATATACACATGGGTATAAGGCATCTTCTGCCATGTGCTGATTTCACAAGTGTACTCACTGCATTTCAGCAGCATACGGCCCTCTGCCTCTGGGGACCAGAGGTTCCCTCAAACTTGCCGGATCAGGGGGCTTCAGAGCGTACCCCAGGGGAGGGGGAAGTGTTCCAGTTCGAGTTCGAGTTCCAGTTCGAGTTCGACGTAGTAGTAGTACTAGTAGAAGTAGTAATAGCATTAGTAGTAGTAGTAGTAGTAGTAGTAGTAGTAGTAGTAGTAGTAGTAGTAGTAGTAGTAGTAGTAGTAGTAGTAGTAGTATCATCACACTCGCTGCGGACGGTGAGGTCGCATTGCGATGACTCGAGCGGGGTCACCCGGCGCACTGTGGCGCTCGATCTCGATTGGATCGACTCACCTAGCTACAGAGCTAGACTGCCCCGAAGGGCCTAGATGGAAGTTGCAGCACTCCTCATCCGGTAAATGAGGATATAACTTGTTTGGGACAAGGCAGCAGGGAGGACTGATTGTGCAGCACTGTTGTCTTCAGTGTAGTGCCAAGGGCCGGCAGTTCCGGAACGAGGTTTGAGTGCAGCACGGTAATGCCCACTGACCGTGGTCGGTCCGATATGCTGGACAATCGCCTGAAGCTGATACGTTCTCCAAATGATACCTTCAGGGGAAGAGGGAGTCCATTGCGGGAAAAGGACTTCTGGATCAGCATCTATGCGATGGTCACGTTTGGATGCAATGCCCTGTTCATTGCGAAAGCGGTTGAGCTGTACAGCCACAGCTTCAGTACCTGCAATCAGGGCGTGGCGACGTTTCTGCGAATGCCAGCGATTGATGCAGGACTGGGCAGTGGTGGCAATTGTGGCAGAGGCATCTTGCATTCCTGAAAGTATGAGTGGGCAGACCCCGCCTTCATCTTGAAGCATGTGGCTGTCGTCAAAGGACTGCCAGAGGCCCTGGAAGCAGGGCGCATTGAGGACTTGGTGTAAGTGGAGGAGGAAGTCCGCTGCATCATGTTGCCTGGCTGGGTTGGACCAGCGTCGCATTGCCTGCCTCCACGGGAGGAGCGACCAGAGTGTCACTGGTTGTTGTTTGCGCGCCTGGGCGATGAAGCTCCTCAACGGTTCCCTGTCCAGTACCTGAAAGGAGGAGGGGGTTTGGGACACAAGCCAAAGATAGATAAAAAGGCAGGCATGGGAGTAACAGTAGTTGGAAGGATTGCGGAGCTGCAATGTCGGGAGCAGGGCTGAGGTCTCGGCGGCTGTCTCGGCATAGGGATGTGCATGGACTGGAGGAGGGTCTGCAGCTGTTGGGCCAAGGCTGATCGTTGGAGGCGATCCGGACGAAGGGTGCAACCGATCATCAGAAGAGAGGAATTGTGTGAAAGGAGCTGGAGCAGCTCCCAGAAGCGAGCCGTGTGCTCGCCCCTCCAGCCCACTTCCAATAGCCAGGTCACTGTGCTGCCTTCCATTTTCTCCTCCAGCTGGCGAGTGGCATGGAACCTGTTGAGCAGTTGCGGTTGGACACTCAGCGTCGCTAGCTCCTTGGCAATCTCCACCACTTTCTGTGCCGTGAGCGGTTCGCGATCGGGAATGGGCTGCATCACACCCTCCTTGTTGTTCCATTTGCGGTAGCCGAACCCCGTGGTCGGGTTGTAGAGCTCCATTTGAATCGCCTGTTCTCGGGCATCCTCCTGGTCGATGACCTTCTGGGCACGCTGAGACAGCTCGAGCATCAGTTTCTGCCACAGAATGATGCGCATCGGATGGGTGATGGATTCCGGGTCGTTCCACCGCAGCTCGTGCCATCCTTGGGCTGTGGCGAACAGCTTGGGGAGGACAGTGCCCGGGGGCTGAGTCGTGAGGAAGAGGATCCAGGTGGTGGATTGCTGGAGGACTGAGAGAGCGTCCTCGTGTCTCATGAGGAGTCTGGCCATGGTGTGGCACATGAGAGTGAGGTCGGGACCTGAAGAAGGCCCGTATCCCTGTCCTTGTCGCTGCCACGGGGGTTGGGGGTGGTATCCGGAGGGGCGACCTCCTTGACGTCTTGGCGGGCCTCCCTGAGGTGGAGGGCGGTTGGCAGGGTTCTGTTGGCCCTGGGCTCCACGGCCTGTTGAGCCCTTTCCCTTGCCTGGTTGGGTGGCTCCTTTGCTGTTGTCCCTCTGCCATTTGGAAGGTCTGTCGGGGACTTCCGTCGATGGGGGATTCGAGGAGTCCGGCATGCCTCCCTGAGGTGGGGGTTCGCTCATCAGTGTCGTTGGGGCTGGGGCTGCTTGGGTATCAGCCGGACCTGCGCTTCGATGCTCTTGAGCTCCTGAGTGGCTTCTTCCAGGTCTTCCGGGCTCACTTGGTGCGCATTGAACATCGAGGGGAGAGTCATCGCGGACCTGAGGCAGGTGATTCGAATGATGTTGCGCATGCGTGGCCTGTAGCAAGTGAACCAGAAACAGAACTGCGCACTCAGTGGCGTGCTTGATGGGCGCTCCTGTTAGGGTAAGGCTGCAGTAGCGACAGGTGCTACCAAGGGCCAAAAGCCTGCGGTGGGATTGCATGCGCTGGACTGCCTCTTCACAGCAGGGGATCATTGGGGAGTGTTTGGCTTTAATGTGAGCTCGAAGGCCACGCGCTTGGGTCAGCCACTGGTGACAGTACGGGCAGTGATGGACTGCCTGAGGGAGCATCTTTTTCAGCCAGGAGGCGAGCCTTTCCCAACTTCCGACTAGGTAAAGCTGACATTCAGGCCTGTGGTACAGTGGAGTCGGGTTGAGATTGTGTTTTGGGGGTAGGGCGTTAAAGCCGTCTGGGACCAAAGTTCGGCAGGATTTGGTGGAGATGTGTATTCGGAGGTTATGCCACGAATCACACTGTCGGAGGCAGTGTCGACACTGTGGGAGACCTTCTCGACCATGCTGCCAAACAAACAGAGCATGTTCATCTGCCGCGAAGTCAGGTAGCGAGGCCTGGGCCGTGGTAGCATCTGGGTCCATCATGACGGCTGGAGTAGAGGAGGCGTGATCTGGGTCCGGAGCCTGAGCAGGAGCTGGGCGCAAGTCCGAGGAGGCAGGTGCCTGTCGTACTTGAGTGTGATGGGACTTCCGCATGTGGAGACGGACGGCCTGAAGGGTGCTATAGCCAACTCCGCAGATTGGGCAGTTGAGTGGCCGATAGCTGAGAACGCTGCTGATGGGCTTGAGGTGGGCGCGAGTAGAGCCTCCCCGAGAAGGGGTCATAGAGGCAGAGGGGTCGGATGCAGAGACAGCAGGCGTCGTCGAGTAGTCCTGCAGCAGATCGAACCAGGTTTCCTGCGCCGCAGTTGGAAACTCCGGGGCTTGTTGGAGATGTCGTTGGATCCGCTGGTCAAGGGTGTCGCCTGGCGGGTCGAGTTGGCTTCTGAGGAGTAGGTCGTGGGAGGTAACTTTGGTGATGTGGCCCGGTAATTTATGGATGAGGCGGAGCTGAGCGTGGACGAACTGAGAGAGGAGGGTGCGGGAGTGGTAGGTGATGCCTGTGGCCTCCAGGGAGTAAAGGACGCCCGGGTAGACACATGTCTTCCAGACGCGGATTTTGCTGTCTAGGGTCAGTGCTCGACAGCGGAGGACCTTGGCCAGTCGCCAGTAGGCCTGCCAGCCAAGGTGCAGTCGGTGCTGCAGGTTGAGAGCTTCATGGTTCTGGTATGCAACTCTGGCTCCCAGGTAGGTATGGGCGTCTACTATCTTGATGAGCATAGTGGTTTGACCTACGCGAAGCTTTATTGCGGGCTCGCCTGTTTCCAGCTTGGCAAGTCTGGGGCGAAGAGTGCTTCTGGCCGCAGTACCTTGGAGGTTGAGCAGGAAGACAGTTTTCGTGGGTGACACTCGGAGGCCTGCTTCGTGGAGGAGCTGGATCAGTATGCCTGCCGCGCGCAGGCTGGAACGGAATTGTTCCTGTGTCCGTATGGTCCAGGAGGACCAGATATCATCGGCATAGAGGATGGGTTCTCCCAATATCTCCTTCTTGTGAGTGATTGTCTCTTTGAACTTTAGGTAGAGCTTTGTGGTGGCCATAGACCACAAGAGGGGCGAGAGACCGCAGCCCTGACGTATGCCCTGTGAGAGCTCGACTTCATCTTTGTGCCCTGCCAGCTCGAAGGTGAGCTTGGCCTGGTCATGGATGTGGAGTGCAAGCGCTACCTCCTCTGATGTCAGGCCTGCGGCCTGCATTGAAGTCACAAGTTGTTCTCTTGGCAGCGAATCAAAGGCTTTGTCAACGTCCAGGCTTAGCGAGAGACCCCCGGCGAGTTGACAGGGGGTTACGCCAGAGTGGCGCTGGTGTCTTTTGGGAACCGCGGCTGCAGCCAGGGTTCGTGCTTCATGCAAGTGGCTGCATACACGGCTGATCGCGTCTGTGGTGCTGCGATTGCTGACGTAGGCGAATTGTGGCGCTTGGCGGATGTATGCTTCGGCTCTGTCACGTATACGGTCTGCCAGCATCATGGCTAAGATCTTACTGCCGGGTGGGAGGAGGCAGATGGGGCGCAGCTGTTTCGGGAGGCGAGCCATGGTCACCTTTGGGATGAGGCATACATGTACACGGTGCCAGTCCTCGGGCAGGCAGTAGGTCGGCGGCTGGAGGCAGTGCTTCAGTCCTTCCGCAAGGTCCGGCCCAATGGCCGTGGAGGCGGCTTGCCACACGCGGGCAGGCATGTAGTCTGGTGGAAGGGCCTTCCGGGCTGGGAGGCGCGCGAGGGCACTGCTTACCTCGTCGGCAGTAAAGTGGAGGTCGACAGCTGGTTGTGGTGGTGTGGGTCGACTTGTGGTTGTCTGATATAGGCCCTCGAAGTGTTGACGGATGGCCTGGAGTTCCTCCTGCGGGGACATCAGCATGCCGTCCGCATCGCGCAGCTGGATGCGGGAGTGTCGGGTCTTTGGTGCCAGAAGCCTGGTGGCTTTGTAGAGGGCTCCCGGGGTGGTGCTGCATTCCGCTTCACTGAGGATGTTGTCTAGGCGCTCTTGTTTGCGAAGACGGCCTCGTTTGTGGAGAATGTTTTGTGTCGTGCGAATTTGCTGCGTGAGGTGAAGGGCTTGGGCTTTTTGCGCAAATGTAGTCGTAGGCTGTGCTTGTTTGAGTCGCTTTAGGCGCCAGAGTTCTTTAACAGTGATGGCGGTGTCTGGTGCGTCGTGGCTCGGCTTTGTTGGAGTAGTCCTGGAGAGGCCTGCCGAGGCTGTAAGACTGTCCCAAGTCTGTTGGAGGAGGAGATTGATGTGTCTGCAGGGGTCTGCTCCGGGGGGTGTGGGCCGAAGCTGCAGCTGGACTGCTATGGAGTGTGCAAGTTTCGGGCCAAGCGAGGGGTCCGCAGCTAACGCAGCCTGTGTGGAGGCAGCATTCCAACGTTTGCATGGGGAAGGCCTGTCTTTGGGGAGTAGGCGGTGACTTGGCCAGGGCATAGTGGTTTCGAGGGGGCGGTGGCGGTTGCCTTGTGGTGGAACGAACGGAGCGCTCCTCAGGGCGCCAGCCCGTCGCGTGCTGCGATCAGATTGAGCTTCCCTGCACAGGATGAAGTCTATGCGGGTCCGGGTTGCAGAGGGCCCCGTTCCGGCAACGTAGGTGGCGGCATTGGCTTGTCGGCCAAAGGTGGTGACTGCCAGGAGTTGATTATCCCTGAGGAGGCTTTGGAGTCTTCCGTAGTCCTTCTGTGGTGGGACCGTTTTGTCGAGCAGGTCTGCCGTGCGTGCCAGTCGGGGTGCATCCGGTGGTGGGACGCACTGTGTGTTAAAGTCGCCGAGCACTAGCAGCTGGTGGCGTTGGGCAATCCGTCCAATGAGAGTGGACAGTTTGCTCCAGACTTTTTCGCGACACTCGAGCAGCTTTTCTTGTGTGGGGGTGGTGGTGGAATTGGTGGACCAACAGTGCTGGTAGAGGCTGATGATAGAGATGGGTGGCTCGGTGGCTAGTTTAGTATACAGCAGTCTGCCAGGGATAACATGGTCTGTGCGCACCTGGTGGGTGTTAGCCAAGTCCTGGTGGATCAGATGGAGAATTCCTGCACTGCGGGTTTTAGTATCCAGGGAGCTGTGCAAGTGCCAGTATCCCTGGGCCTGCCACTCGCTGGTAAAGGTCCAGTGGGTCTCCTGGATGGAAAGTATGTGGATCGGTCTGCCTTGAAGGGCTTCCAAATGCATCCAAACATATACTTCATCGAGTTTGGCGGTGCTGAGGCCGCCCGCGTTCCAGGAGATGGCTCGGTACCTTTTCGGGGAGGTAGCAGGCTCTGGCTGTGTGGACAACTGGGCTTGAGCATGGGAGTCAGGTTGTCTGACAGTATCTGAGTGGTAGACCTGGCCTTTATATCGGGCAGTTCCCGTAGTGGCAAGGCGCTTCAGGAACCTCGCATAGGAGCGTTTCTTGACCGGAGAGGATGGTGCAGCGAATGGCGATGCGGTATCGCCTGAAGTAGGTGGCGCGCGAGGCTTTGCCGCACTGTGCGGCCTTCGAAGTGCAATTGTAGCGACTTCAGGGGAGTTCGCGACTGTCTCCCCAACCCTCGCACCTGCCGAACTCAGGAGCTGAGATCCTAGGATGATGGCCTTGAGGTAGGCTGGGGTGCGTCCTATTGTTCGCGTCTGAGTTCGGTCCCCGGATTTGGGACCGGGGCGGCTCAACTTATTGAGAGCTGAGAGTGTGTGTGTGCTTCGTGTCGTCTGCGCTGCTGGGGGAGGAGCAGCTCTGAGGATAGTGGGGGGCTGCTTGAGCCCAGGGGTCAACATCTTGAGAAGCAGGCGGAGCTGCAGGGCACAATGGCTGACGAGAGGCAGTTGTATCAGTGTCTTTTCGCAGGTCCGTTCATGCCGTGCTGGTCGTAGTAAGGATCCGATAATAAGGGCCATCGTGTAAAGGTTAATCCAGGCTGTGTAGGTCCAGTTCCAGTCGCGGGGGTGCTTGGGGTTTCGTAGGACCTGAAAGGGATGCCTGGTCTGTCTCCGGGAGAGGAGGGGCCGTCTCGTCACGATCCGGTGCAAACTGGTGATAATGCAGCCTGCACAGGGTGCAGGCCGGAGACGGTACAAATTCTGCCGGGTCCCCCGCCATAGGTCTGCCATCGGGCAGAGCATCACGCAATTGAGCTCTCCACGCGCTGTGGCATAAGGAGATCTGGGGCCAGTTTGCGAATGTCGGGGCAGTGTTCGATACCAGCCTGTAGCCTTCACAGACGTGGAAGGCTGGTGGGGTTGCTGCAGAGTGGAACTCCTGACGGGGGCGACCTTGACAGATGGCACAGGCCTCTTCAGGTTGAGCACGGAAGCTGTGGGGCCAGCCCTCCATCCAATGGTCACTGCACACTGGGATGGAGACAGACGAATCAAATCGAAGAGAGGTGGCCCTGGCACGGCGGTGTCCCGCCAGACGTCGTGCTTCACGTCGCGCTGACCTGGGCCGGGCAAGCAGGGACGATCGGTGATGCCTAAAGGCTTTGGAAGTCTGCTTGAGGCCGTTACTGCTGAGAGAGCGGATGGCCCGCTGCCAGTGAGATCTGGGTGTCCGCTACAGAGGCAGTGCCGCATGGAGAGGTCATCTGGCAGTCGAGGCTCCGACCACCGCAGCAACTCGGGACAAGGACCTGCAGCTGGAGGGAGGGGACAGTCAGGGCAGAGGTAGCTGGGGGGACGAGAGCAGGATGGAAAATAGCATCGAGGAGGTGTGCTCGCTTCGGACGGGATTTTCTCCTCTAGCTGGGGCTGACCCTCTCTGCGCAGCTTCTTGAGGGTCTGCCTGCAGATCTGGCCGAATTGGCTAGTCAAGGCACTCGGACTCAGTGATCGTCCAGACCGACTCGCAAGAGGGCGACTCCTCTGCTTCCACCTCGACCTCGACCCAGGGCCCTGCATATTGCTGGAGGTCTTCGATCGACTCGTACTCAACATGTGGTAGTCTGATCTTTGTTTTGCGATCGTCGGAGGCAGGCGTCGACTGATGCTTCTCCTGCCTGAGCAGCTTGTCGCCTGAGCTCGTAGCATCCACTGGGGTCGGAGGCAACGTAGTCGAAGACCGGGGCATCCTTTTGGTGGTTGGTTTGAGCCGTGGCATTTTCTTGGTTGTCGGCTTGAGCCGAGGCATCCTCTTAGCTGCCGGCTTGTGCTGAGGACCCAGGGTCTTCGAAGAGGAGGAGGAAGGTTCAGAGCCACGGCTCCTTTCAGGGGTCTCTGGGGCGGCCAGGGCATCATTGTCTTCAGCTCGATCCGGGTCTGGCTGCGGGGAGGATTCGTTGTCATCTTGTGGCGGTCCCGGATTCCTGGGTCTTCGAAGGGAGCGGGCGATGACCAGCGAGAAGACTGTGACCGGAGGTGGCGCCCGTTGCCATCTCGCTCTTTGAATCTCCTGTTTGTTGGCCTGCTGCTTGACGCTGGGAGGGCGGCGTGGCCCATCTTGGCGAGCTCTGTGTGTCCGCAGCAGCCATTTGGGGTTGATCGGGATGACCGGGGCCATGCTGCACAGTGCCAGACGCAGGGGGCACTGGAGTCAGGGCTACGATGCCGGCTTATGTTACCTACGGCAGTATATTGGAGGTCCTGCGGAGAATTGTCGGCACTCGTCGCTAGTGAAGAGAGTTTCGGCGGTCTTCGAGTCACCAGCGCTGTCATGCATGTGTATTGCAGTATGCAATGGTGTGAGCACTTGAGCCAGCATGGGTGAAATGCGATTCGTACAGACACTGGTGCCTGCATAGTCGGGCTGTGCACTGAGCAGGTTGGAGGCCAAGGTCGCTGCATATCTGGTGCAAGGCTGTGGTCTGCTGCTCCTGAGGGGGAGGACCTGTCAGGGGTACCTGTGCACAGGTGTTTGGGTCGGTGCCGATGCGGAACACAGGTTCCAGCACTGGAGGAGCAGAGACAGGTTTCCCGAACTTGGCTGGCGCACTGGGCATGGTTAGAGGTTCCGGCCTGCAGTGTCAGCACTTCGGTCAGGGAGGTCAGTCGGGCCATTGCATCAATAAGGTTCCGGCTGAAAGGAGTGGCTCCAGCAGCGCAGGCCTGAGAGTGGGAGCAGGGGTGGCCGAACCCTTGACCGGACCCCTTAGATAACATGGACAGCTTCTGTTGCAGCAGACTACGCACGGGGCAACTACTTGCGGAGGCTCGTTTGTTTTGAGGCTGTTGCATCGCGGCGTCCGAGTGAACCGGAAGAAGGGCAAAGCCAGGTGTCTTGCAGAAGTGCCGATATCTATGGGGCACATGGTCGGATGTGGATCGTGATGGTCCAGCCAGTTGAGCCTGGCACCCAGCCGGCTGCTCGTACAGGGCGAGGTCTCGGCACAGGTGGTGCTCCAGCAGGTCTTCCTGTGTGGCTGCCAACAGGTCCTCCATGGTGGGGCCCAGCTGGGGTAGGCGGAGGCGGTCCATGTGCTGCTCCATGTGGTCCAGGTGCAGGTGGCCGAGATGCAGTAGGCGAGGGGATCGGCATGGTGTCTCCTCCTGCTGGAACCGTCGCTGGAGGCAGCATAGGATGCGAGGTGGTCGCCACTGTGGCCGCAGGTGATGCGGTAGAGGGCGTTGGTCCCGTTGCAGCTGGTCGTGGTGGAAGGTTGACCGGAGTTGGAGGCGGGGGTCCTCGTGGAGCTGAGCCGGTGGCTGGTGCACTCGGTTCATCTTCTGGGCTGCTGAGCGCCAGCCTCGCCCGGAGCTCCCTGTCTCCAGTGGTCGTGGTTTCTTCACTGGAGCTCGCCGGCGCCTCTGCCTCTGGTGCAGCTTTCGCCTTCGCCACACTCCGGCCTCGTCCGCGCGCCCGGTTGGGCAGGGTGGCCAGAGCAGCGGATCCCGCCGCCGCACCCCGTCGCGGTGTGCGATCCTTATCCCGAGGTGCCATAAGTCAGGACAGGCTTCGCAGAGGCTTCTAGGGGATCCCTGACAGTCTTGGGCCACCACTACGGTTTGTAAACCATGTTGTGTACAGCATACCATGGAGGTGCAGAACTCAGCAGAGCTCAGGCCGAGGCTGGCGGTGCCAAGGGTTGTGATCGCGGACAGTGGCCGCGACGGATGCCCTGCAGGGTAGGGCCCAGGAGGCTGGACTGGTTGAGAGGATCGCGGCAGGTGGTGCCGACACGCCATTCTGACTTTGGATGTTTTTCTGCGGGTCAGCGCATGCAGTATCATAGCTGGAAAATCTTCGCACAGCCGAGGGTAAGACCAGCAGCCGTTGGCTCTCCTTGGGGCAGGCATGGCACAGGAGACAGGTCGATCTTGCTGAACATGAGTGGAACTGGGGCACCGACAGTCTTGGGCAGGGCTGGTAGTAGATTGCGAGGAGGAGGAGTGCGGGCTTTGAGGTCTCGTGGGAGGCTGGATGAGTTCACCCGCCTGCAAAGGACTGCTCTTGGTTCCAGGGGCAGGTGATGCCCGGGGCTCGCGGGAGCGATCGGCCTGAGAGGGTCTGGCTGTCGCCGGTTCAGAGTCCGTGTAGTAGGAGTAGCTGTCCTCATCCTGCGGTTTACCTTGGTCGGCTCGCCATTGCTTGTGCAGGATCCGCGGCATAGGTGGAGGTCCTGGGATTTTGGGTCGCGGTCTTGGTCTTGCGGGCGTCCTAGCAGGTCTGCAGGATGGTGGAGTCTTGTTCCCAGGGGGATTCTCCATTTTCCCTGGGGTACTGCTAGGCGAAGTAGTCCGCCGCGGCTTCTTGGGCGGTGACGGTGTACCTCGAGGCCGTGCTTGTTTGGAAAGTGGCCTGGGCGATGCACCTCGGGAGTCGACTCGGCAGGGCTCGGCGCTGCGTGATCGCCGCGGTCGTGAGGTAGCTCTGGTCCTGGGGTCAGGGAGGACAGAAGGAGATCTTGGGCGAGAGCGGCTGATGGACCTGAGTCGTAGGGTTCCAAAAGACCGGGTGTTTCGCGTCTCGTCCAGTTGCTCCCGGATGAGCTCCTCATGTATGCGCTGCATCCAGCCTGCCGAGCGGTGGTAAAAAGCCTCTGCATAGATTGTGCGGGGCGGAGGCACTGCTTCTCTGGGATGTCGGACTGTTCTGATGTCCTGGGTGTGTAGGCGGTTGAGCCTGCCAGGGCGGGACTGGTCTCGCCTGCGTTTGCCATCTGAGCGCGGCATGGTCGATGAGGCCCTAGGTGCACTGGCAAGGCAGGGCCTGGTGTGGCTGGCAGTTTGAGAGGCAGCCAGCTGCAGCAGAGGTGGGATGAGCCAGGGCGGAGGGGTGGTGCAGACCTTGAGCAGAGACGAAGGCAGTTGGCGCCTGGGCTGTGGAGCCGGCCTGGGCTGTGTAAGCGGGTGGTCTGGAGTAACCTGCAGGGGCGAGTCTGTGCTTTCAATGCAACTGAGGACTGTCGTGGCGAACGGCGTCCATGGGGTCTTATGTTGGCTTTGAGGCACCGACTCGGCAGGTGCAGTGTCCCTGTCAGCAAGTGGGAAGACAGCATCAGCGGCACATGGGTATGCC